>JAUCNO010000318.1:2926883-2940407 GCA_032353835.1 Enteromius viviparus | reverse complement strand
AAGCAACTTTTACAAAAATGCCTTATAAGAAAATATTACAGGTGTGCATCTTAACACAGAACAATGACACTGACATGATTTAAGATGTTTCAGAGCAAGATATCTTCATCTGAGACAGCTCAAACGTGCAATTTAGTCTGGGACTAGCTTAAGCCTTGTCTGTGAAACTGGGGGCAAGACTGCTAAACTGGAGCAACTCATTTTGTACTTATTGTACAGTACTTTGTGCAGAAGTACACATACTTAGAATATTTGATTGTGCTTTGATTGAAGTCGAACTATTGCAAGTATACTTTAGATACACTTTAAATATTTAAAGGGCGATATTACACAATCCTCATTAAATGTGACATAAACACGCATTTTAGACAATATGAATTTGTGCTCAAGTAATACTCAAAATAAAGTTTCATTAAAATGTTTATATAAGGTAGGACAATACCACATACAGTCTGTACAGTAGAAACATCATTACCCCTATGAAGAGAGAGACCCCAGAAAACATGAAGACACAACAAGTGTGTGTGTGTGTGTGTACCTTTCCGTCGTGTCTTATCTCATACTCGATCTGATGCTTCAGAGGAAAGAAACTCTGGGGCTCTGGCCAGTTCGAGGGAGGCTCCACTTCTAATTCTATGACTTGATTGTCACTCCCCTCATTTTTTATATTACAGACTGAAATGTTCGGGTTCTCTGGCTTAACTGGGAAAAACAGAGAAAACACATTCGGTCAGTGATGATGCCCTGTAGACCAGCTTTTCAAATACAGAGCCCACTAGAGGGCCTCAGCAAACATAAAATGACTTTTTTTCCCCAAAATTCAAGTATAGTCTGAGTGTAGATTATGAGTGTAGATGATTATCCTTGAATGCTATTACTAATACTACCCACTAAACACTTTCCTCCCTCAACAACCTATAACTTCCCATGGGGATGTTAACTACCAAGACGGTTAGCCAGCAGATAATAAGCATGTTTTCAAAAAAAGTGGTGCGTTCTTTTAATACAAAACACTGAACACTTCTTTTAGCCATGTATCAAAGGAAAGGGGGTGAGATGTCTTGCTACAGTAGTAAAGTTGGATCATTACTGAAAGGTTAACCAAAAGTGGATCTATTTCATAAAGATTATTATATTTCAGTCCAATAATCAAGCAATTGTAGGGCATTCCCAGGAGGTCTGCTGCTGATTTCTAACACCTATTCCATACACCGCTGACAGAGAGGTATATTTTAGCAAGTCTAGCATTAGTATAGTAAACACTATGTAGAATCTTACATTGTATAAGCCTATGTTTGCACGTAAAGATGAGGTGGGAGTGAGCTCAAGAGTGTAGATTTAACCTTTATTTTGGACCAAAGCAATATAGCGTTTATAAAAAAAGCAACTTACTAATGAAATTAGTTGAGTAGCATGAACTGCTTTTAACTGCATTTATGGCTACCATTAACCAACATTCTCCAGAATATCTTCTTTAGTGTTTAACATATTAAAGAAGCTCACACAGGTTCAGAACAGCTTGACGGAGAGTAAATGATGACAGAATCCCTTTTAACCCTCATACTCACTGATGTCTCGTAGGTAGAATCTGTAATCAGTTTTAATATAGCAGCATGCAGAAACTGCCTCCCCTGTTATCAGCAGCCGCTCGGACTCTTCAGAGTATAAATTGGTGGAGTGTGGGAGAAGAAATACCCGATCCACGGACTGTGACACCCATTCTCCATTATCCCTGCATAGAACATGCATGCGTGAGTCAATGGTAAAACAAGCTTGGTGCATCTGTGGGTGTTTCTGATACCTTGCATTGCGAATTCTGAAATCGTAATCATCTGTAAGTTCACTTGAGGTCCAGGCACATTTGATTTTTTCGGTGCAGGAAAACGTCTCAGCTGTGCAGTTGATATTGACAGCTGAAAAGGAAGAAAGAAGTACACTGAAAAGCTTAGACCCTGTCCAAAACCGAAAGTAGCTACCTTCCTGCTTTGTACGGCCCAGACAGACAATGACTCAACAGGCAGCTTTTTTTTAATGAAGTTACTTTTTAAGGAAACTAGTTTCATACGGTTGATAACGTCACAGCTACGCTGTTGCAAAAAATAGAGGCTCTGAGATATGTTTTTTTTTTTGCTGTGATGATTCACAGTTCTGAATTTGCACCAAATATTGTAGAATTCGTTTGGATGCAGCCTTTGACATCAACAACAAAAGATCTTTAATAAAGGTTCTTTATTGGCATCAGTGGTTCCATAAAGAACCTTTAACATCCCTTTCCGTTCCACAAAAGGTTCTTTATAATGGAATGTTTTGCACGCCAAAAAAACAGGAAGGATCTGTGAGAAGCCACAATTTATCGTTGTAAAAACACCTTTATTTTTAAGACTGTGGAAAGCATTTGATAAGCTATGCATGATTACTTGTACTTATTAGGGTACTTGTATTTATTATTTGTATCTAGCATATTTTTTTGTACCTGTGAAGAATCACAGGTTAATTAATTGCACTCATTATATGTGGCGGTGCCTTCCTACCTCTGTATACACACAGGCTCTCATTCAGCTGTTAAAATACTGTGGTTTTTGTGGTTTATGGACAGTGTTTTAATGTGTAATGTATTAACGTAACATCAGATGGCTAACTCTGGTCATGGTTAATGAATATCAGCAGGCCTCATCTTTGTAAGATTAACACGCTTTTGGGGTTTTAGGATGATGTTCACATGAAAACGTATCAATCTTTACAAAGATGCATTAATGCTTAAAAATAAAGGATCTTTATTTGTGTTGATGGTTTATGAAGAACGCCCATAAAGGGTCTTTATAGTAAAAAAAAGTCATTTAGATTATGTTCTAAAAATGGTTCTTGAACTGTTCACTGGAAGGATCTTTGGGAAACTAAAAATCCTGGCATCATTACAAAACGCTGTGTTTTTAGGAGTTAAGGTTATCTATGGCATTTCAGTGAAAGCCCCTTTTTGTAGCCTTTATTTAAGAGTGTATGGCAAACCTTAAACAATCATTCCTTAAGCAGTATTGTTAATTAGATGATGTTCAGGAGATGTTCCCACCTGTAAATTCTTTAGACATGTCGAGCAGGAGATAGGTGTAGTCTTCAAGACCACTTTCACTCCAGCAGGTGTAATTCCCTGTTAGGTCTTCCTGCATGTCAATCATGGTCAGATCCCGCCCACTGAGGATTTGAATTTTTGTTTGTGTTATGTCCTCTAGGCTATTTTCGTACTCATGTCTCCATGTGATTTTGTCTTTATCTGTTTTACAGGTCAGGGTAACGTTTGCCTTTTTCTCAGCAATCACAACTGCATAAAGAGAAACGATCCAAAACACAGAATGAGTGCCAGAACACCTGTGTGTGTGTGTGTGTGTGTGTGTGTGTGGAAACTAAATTTCTATGAAATGGTAGTAAAACCAGTCAACTACGTTGTGACCATCTTCAATAATATGTATAAAATAAATAAATCAATAAATTTTTTATAGTATAATAGAAATAAATGTTAAGTATACTTGTCTGGGTAGAAACCCAGTCGAGGGGAAATCCCCACTCTGATATAAAAACGGTGCGTGTTTGTGTGTCTTTATTCATGCTTAAATAATGATGTGGTCAGAACACTCACATTTCTCTGGCAAAAAGTTCTGAAAATGTGCTGACATCCTGGTTACGCACAAACAGACGAGAAGGATGAACTTCATCAGACAAACCATCTGGAGAAAGAAACACAAAAATGACATACTAAAATTATTAATGAATTTAATAGTCATGTTCTCAGAGAAAAAGTAAAATATAAAAAAGTGAATTTAAGCAGCTCAATACATTCATCAATAATTAATGTTGCATTAAACATAATACATGTAGCATGAACATTATTCTGAACATTAATCTATATTAATCATAAAAAGAACAAGTCATAATAAAAATATACATTAATTGTTAGTTGCAAGAATTAACAGGAGGGCGTCTTTGGCCCATAAAAGAAAATAAAAGACGGAACATTTACATTTTTAATATTTATAACATATCAAGTTAAAGGAATGCAGTTATTGAGGTTCATTTAAATGCTCCAAATTAATTTTTTTTTAAGCAAATTTAAGTATTTTTACAAGTATTCTACGGTTTAATATTATATTATAAAATTGTGTGTGTATATATATATATATATATATATATATATATAAACACACACTTTTAAATACATCTTATCTTTAATTAAAATGAAAACGATGGGATTACATTGAAAAATACTAGTCATCATAAAAATATAAATGAATTGTTAATCGCTAGTATTAAAAGGAGGGCGTCTATGGCCATGGGGAAAAAATAAAAGATGGAATATTTACATTCTCAGTATTTATATTAACATATCAATTTAAAGGAATGCATTTTAGGCATGTTCTATGTTTTATTTTCATTTGTATATATATTTTTTTAGTACGTTTTTGAAGTTAAGTTAATTAAAGTAATTAATATTGTTAAAAGTACAAATATTCCACGGGTTAATATAATACTAAATTGTATGTATTTTTAAATAAACAATATCTTTAATTAAATGTTGGGAATAAGTTGAGCTGGATGTGTAGCTCGTAGTGCATGCCTTACCTTCGCTGCTGTTGCGTTAAATTCAGCGCAGAAGTATCTGAAGTATGATTGCGCGCGGCGCGTCGTCTCGTGGGGTCCGTGCTTGCGCGCGCTTTTATTCCACACATTCCCACCCCACGATACACCCACGTAACCCGTGGGTCTTCGCATTCTTAGAACGAGTTCCCCTCGAGCGCAGAATGAGCAAGTGTTAATGACTGCTGAATTCTTTCCCCTTTCTGTCATCACTCCTATTATAGAGCGGTTTCACGACTGGTGCGATCTTAACAGCACAGTATAGTACAGTAGGCTCTTCAAACAAAAAACGATTTATAGACGTCAGTAGTAAATAAAAATATCTGAGTCACAGCCATATGTGAATACTATTTCACTCCTTTCTTTTCAGTGTGGTACTGGCTGTATCTGTTGTAAATTACCTGTGAAATGTACTAATATCAGTGTTCTTCATGTCCCTTGAGTAGACTATAACATTATGTAAACTGCTATCTATACTATACCATGCATGAGTGAACAAAACAAAGTGAATCATAAAGTCCCTAAAATGAGGAAACATGTTGCTCTCCTAATATTTACTGCGCTGCTGTAATATGGTATCATTTGGTACACATATTAGTGTTTACATATACTATTGTAGAATCAGAAATTAGGTTATTTTGTTAAGAGGCAACATTTTTCATTTATCTTGAACAATACAAACTATCTATGAATCGTTATATTGATGGTGGCACACTATTGTCAGATGTCACAGATGAAATCAATCAATAAATAAATAAATTCCCATTTGATCATATATATGCTATATATATATATATTCTATTTGAATGCATCTTTTAAGGATTTGTATTAAATCCTAAACACATCGCTTCTCTTTTTGTTACTTGGTTGATCTTTTTATGCTTTTCCTAATCAGTAACTGAGTTAAGAGTTGGAAGACGAAACTGAGATAGGAAAAGTTATAGTGTTTAAAAGTTGCAAGAATTGTGCTCTTGTCTTCAATAAAAAAAAAAATCTGTTAACCAGGACACGACCAGACTTTTAACCACAAGTGCAAATATAAACACTATTAGTGAGAGAAATAGGGAAGTGAGAGGGTTACAAACATCAAAGAAAGATGTAAAGTTCAGCGAGTTTCTGTATAAGCGCCGAATTCAGAGCGCTTACAATTTTGATGCAGAAATAAAAGTTATAATTTGCAAGTCCCTTTAAATGGTCCTAATTTAAAACAGTCTCTGTCTTCCTCAGTCTGCTTGAAATCTAGCTAAAATATCAGGTCTGAATTTCCCCTCAAATAAATGTGTGACAGAAACCAAATGTGTTGTGATGAAAGGTGATAAGACGTCTGATAAATATCTGTGGTAAAGGCAGAGTAAATGTGTAGTACAGCAGTTCCTCTGTTTGTGCTTTGCTTTGCAAATGAACTGAACAGTGCACTTCTGTATGCGGCTCTTGGGGAAACTGTGCCTGATGTAGGCGGCTGGCGGTTTGGGGTATTTCAAGAGGCGAAATATGGATGTTTATTGCATTGTGTGTATGTTTGTGAGGCGGTAAAGTTGATTCCTAAGAGGTTTTTTTAAAAGGGAAAAGGGCTGACATCATTCTGGCAGCCCCCCTGATGTCAGACACAACACTTTCCTTAGTAGTGCAGAGATTCACACAAGATATCAGTCATTAGGTGTTATTAAGCTTCACTTGTATATCATGTGCGTATTATAAAGGAGATGACATCTTTCTATGCCTTGACACACTTCTGTCTGGCTCACACACGTGTCGCAAATGGCTAAAATTAGGGAGTTGCATTGAAACTCAATTTGGGGCAGTTTCATCCAGTCAAGTGTTTTCAGTCCAAAGGTGCAAAGCTGCTTTTTTTTGCCACAACTTTAAATAACTTGGCTATCTTTTGAGGAACTTGGGCTGTGATTCTCCCCTTGGTATTCGTGCCCACGTTCTGAAAGCACCAAAGGACACGTAGGTACTTCTGCTGTGAAAAATGCTATTTGACTAATTAATGCTAAATTTGATGTTTCTGTTTCACTTAGGACATATGCCAAGGAATACATATTCTGAAAAGTCAAATGCCCTGTTAATTTCTAGAAAGCCAGAATTGGCCTGTCCCTTGTCTAAATATCATGTGCATGAAAGTACCGAACAAGGCCAGTCACTTCTCACTCTTCTCTTTCATTTGGGTCACATGCTGTACATCCCTGTTCACAAAGTTACCTCTGACACCTCTACACACTTCCTCTGCTGATACTGGGTTATCTATCTATCTATCTATCTATCTATCTATCTATCTATCGTTCTATCGTTCTATCTATCTATCTATCGTTCTATCGTTCTATCTATCTATCTATCTATCTATCTATCTATCTATCTATCGTTCTATCTATCTATCGTTCTATCTATCGTTCTATCTATCTATCTATCTATCTATCTATCGTTCTATCATTCTATCTATCGTTCTATCTATCGTTCTACCTTTCTATCGGTTGTTCTTTATCTATCTATTCATCATTTTATCTTTCTATCTTTTGTTCTTTGTCTATCTGTAAAATTTTACTTCCTTTAATTCACATTAAAATAGTACTCCTCCACTCAATTCAATCCAGATTTCAGAATTCAAATAAGGTTTATTTTCATATCAATTTAGAACGTTTTACAGCCCTGTTTCACGTTGTTTCATCACGTTTGCTTGCCTCTAGTGTAAGTGATACTGCAAGGTTAACCCTCATACTGTCTATGTAGGTAGAGTTCAGTGTATGTTTGGATATGTCACGCTGAGATTGATCCAATTGCAGTATATGTGGCAGTATATGCACACACACAATAACTCTGTTTCTATTTTACACACGAGTGCTCACACGTTTTCTGTCCCTGCTGCAGAGGTGGTGTTTTCTGCATGGCTCTGGTAGGACTTCAGCAAGTTCGCTTCTGTCTGGATGTTGTTTCACTGCGTGGGTTTCACTTCGGCCAAAGAAAACCCATGAATATATTGAAAATTTCTTCTACAGCCTGAACCCATCAGCTATCCAAATGGCACTGTCCTTTGACAGATATTCAAATGGGGACTCATAAATTACACCTCATGCAATTTCAGTGTATTGGAATAGAGAAAAAGGAAATTATTGATGTAAAACACTAGAAAGTATCAAAGCCATGCAGAGATATGAGTTAACAGTATTAGAACAGAACAAGTGGAGAATGTCACTGCACAGAGCATCCACATAAAGAGAGGGAGGTTTAAAAAGGAGATATCATGGCACGGCATGGGAATCACATGCTGTTGAACAGAAATGAACCTGTAGAGAGGAATGCAAATGATACAATCACATGGTGATTGCAATTTTTTAATATTTTGACACATTTACAACTAAAACAGAATATTTAGTGATAAATAATTAAATGTGGGAGTTATTTTATCTGTCTGGGTTTTATTGTGTTTAGAGAATGGATGAATACCAATTATATTTTATATTTATATTATATTATATTATATTTTGACAAAGGCTTGCTTGGGGAAAAACAAGCTCCCAATCTCTTGTTTATTTCTTCTGTTTAGAGAGAGAGAAAATTTTTTGGGAAAATGTTGATAACCAAATTAACAACATGATTTTAACATGTTAATTTTTTACAAAAATAAAACTCATACAGGTTTGGCACAACTTGAGAGTGAGAATTGTTTTGGTTTGGAAGATTATGTGACTATTATTAGCTTATATATTATCTGTGCAAACGTGGTTACATCAGAAAAGTTGTTCAAAGCTGAGAAAGTAAATTTAAATAAAAAAATAAAAAAATAAATATATATATATATATATCTACAGATGAATCATATGCAAAATACCAGTAATGTTTATTTAAAATAAATAAATGAACTTAAAATGATTCATTTTGATTTCTTTTCGCATTGCAAAAGATTTGTTTTGGCCACTGTCTTTAACTTCCTTTATTCTTCTTCCAAGCCACCTCTGCATTGGCAAAGAATTAGTCTACATCCCACCTTTTCTTGCTTTTATTTCCCTCAATGGAAATGCAACAACGTGAGTTCTTCATTGTCTGCAAACCCTTAGAGAAAATGCAGTAAATGAGAAAGAGGGATTAAAGAGGAAGAAAAGTGTTTGACACTTATAGTGAAAGTGTTTATCTATTACAAAAAGGCATCACAGTGAAATTCCAGTTAGTATGTAGATGCGTTGAAGCATGAGAGTTCATACTACTGCCATGTAGTGCGTGTACGAGTAGCGGCTGGAAACGAGCTGGGAGGATGGAGACAAATCAATATAAACGATGGGGAGAAGTGGCTATCATTCAGGGGGGAAACAGGTGCAATATCTCTCTCAGATAGGAGCCCATCCATCACAGCCAGACTTTAATTTGAGATGTTTAGGCCCCCTTCTGCTGATTGTCTCACAGTGTGTGTGCGTGTGTGTGTGTGTGTGGTGGCAGGTGGAGGGTGACAGTAAGGGGTTACATGTTCAAAATAAAGCAAAAAAGCTTGAAAATTGTAGAAAAGTAAGGCCTGATGGTGGAAAAAGATACATCTAAAAGTGATGGAAATTCTGAAAAAATGGTGGTTCTGTTCCAGTGCCAAGTGAGCTGCCTTTATGTTTGATACAAAGAGAGTATCTGAACTGTAATGGACTGATTTGAAATGTTCCAGATACAAGGTGGCTTTCCCAGTGTTACACAAATAGCACTCTTCTTGTAGAAGAACACTCTTCTTGCTCTCTTCTGTGCATTCTCTTCTGTGGCTAAGGTAAAACATCTTATTATATTTAATATATATATATTTAAAGGTTTGGGGTCAGTAGATGTTTTTGAAAAATCTCTCATACTCACCAAGATTGCATTTCTTTGATCAAAATACAGTCAAAATAGTAGAATATAAATAAGATAGTAGCATATAAGAATAGAGCAGAAATACATAGTATTGCAATGTATTCCTTAATACTATTTTTGGAAATGTCTTTCATGAATTAACTTGTTTAAAATGCAATTATTATAAGGTTTGGGGTCAACAAGAAGTCTCTGTTCATCAAGGCTGCACTTATTTACAATAAAAACAGAAAGAATGTGCAATAATATTTTACAAATATTCTACAAAATAGTAGAATTTAAATAAAATAGGAGTTTAAAATAAAGCAGAAATACACAGAAAATAATAATAAATTGCAATACTATGTTACTATATTTGAAAATACAATGGATTCATTAACTTATTTTTGTTTGGGGTCAATAAGAAGTATCAATAAAATACAATAAAAACACAAATAATGTGCAGTGATATTACAATTTTAATATTAAAAGCTGCTTAATATTTTTGTGGAAACTTTCCGCAACATTACCAATGTCTTCACTCTACAAATATAATGTATTAAGTATTAACATCTTTCAAATACAGTAACTAACTTCCAAATCCCCAACATTTAGAACCACTATACTGGGAAAACAGACCTAGAAAACTAGTTTTGTTTATATTTTTACGTATTTATTTTAAGTTTACAATAAAGAATGATTCGTTAAACTCCAGCTGCCATCTATTTTTGGAGCTTGTTGCAAAGCATTATGGGCTTGCATTCTCTCTGAAGGGCACATGCAACGCTGCCTTTGATTTTGGCTAAAATAAAGCATTTATAATGCCTAGTTATGCAGCACGGTAGCTTTTGGAAAAGAGTTTGTAATCGCTGTATTATTTCCTCAACCTTGAAACGCATCAAAATTATTTTCATTCTCTTTTGCTTTTTTCAAGCTGCTATCCTTTGAATAGCTCGTGCATCTGAGTTGGTGCATTATACATTTCAAGACTTTGCAGTAACAATGTCACGGCAGCAAAGGATATATCTGTAACTGTATCAAGGTGACATCTCAATAGTGTGTGAGCAGACACGTGCACACGAACACACACTCGCAAGCAGCTCTGCGTGTGATAAAACACTGTAGAAATGAGTCCTTTTATTGAAGCTTTAAACTACAAATGGCCCAAGGTGAAGGGAGTCCAAATAATCTCAATTATTGATCGACGTCGAGCAGAAGGCTCTCCGCAGGAGTGTTTGCGGCACTGAGTGTTGATGGCAGGCATATCCGGATGAGTGATCTGGTCGGATCTCTCGCTCTGGATGAAAATGATAATGGATACTCTGATACACACACGCACGCATCCAAGTTCAATACCAGGAGCTATCATTGCTGAGGACACGAAGGAGGGTGAGAGCTGCAGCTCTGTCCTTCCATTAAAATTACATGGGTGAAGAGAAAAGAATGGAGATGGGAAAGCAAGAAGTAGGATTCTAAAAAGGGTTAGAGATGTAGAAAGAAAATAAAGAGATTAGAAAAACCAGAGCACCAAAAGAAAGAACGTTAAAGCACAGTTCACTTACGAACGAGAATGCTGTCATATATATATATATATTTTTTTACCTTCATGTTGTTCCCTGTATGACTTTCTTTTTTCTGTAAAGCACAAAAGAAGGAATGTGCTATTTCCATCTAAATAAAAGGTGACTTAAGCTTTTAAGCAACAAAAAAGCACCATAGGCCCATATGACTCATGCAGTATAGATTAATCTTCTGGATTCATATGATATGCTGCATTTTGTGATAAAAAAGACATCTGACGATCGTGAGCTTATCAGTCTGGTTCATTAATGAATCATCTGGACTAGATTCCGATTCATATACAGAAAACATTAAATACTGAGGAATTCAACATACCTATGTTTTCCAGTCATCTATTGTATAATGTGGCATCAGAATATAGCATTATATACTTTTATTAAGTTTTTAGAAGCTTTGAAGCGTTAGTTTTTATGTATTGTAATTTATTAGAAAGGAGCATTGAAGACATTCTTTAAATCCCATCACAGTTTTGGAAGTTAAGGGTAGATAAAAGTTGACAGAGTTTTCATTTTTGGATGAAATATTCCTAGACCTAAGGCCTTGTTGACTTAATAAATACATGTGATTGTTGTTGCATTGTTATGAAACTTAAAAGCCTCTTTTGCAAATTTACTGTAATTTAATCAAATGAGCATAGAAAATATTCTTTAAATCGTTCCCTTTTGTGTTAAGAAGACGTAAGGGTGAGTAAATGATGGCAGATTGCTTTAACTGACTAAGGCCTTGTTTACTTTGGCATTAGATATATGTTGCATTTTTAAATTTATATATGCATATATACATATATATATAGAGAGAGAGAGAGAGAGAGAGAGAAAGAGAGAGAGAGAGAGAGAGAGAGAGAGAGAGAGAGAGATAGTATTCATTTAATGGCATTATTTTCCTTCGGTAGGTTGTTCGGCATTTGTTGAAACTACAAAGTTAAGCGAGTGAAACCAAATTCACTGATAATCATTCACACTGAATTCTGATTCTTAATCTAAACCCGAATCTTCTGATGATTCCAATAATGAATTTAAAAACTGAACATAGTGACTATATGTCAACAGTAAGTTAAACTTCAGCAGCCTCTTTTAGATCATACATTCTTCAAATGTTTCACGCTCATGTTCTGCAGAAGAAATTTACATAGTTTTGGAACGACATGAAGTTGAGTGATGATAGAGCTGTCATTTTTGGATGAACTGTTCCTTGAACTTTCTGGGGCCTTGTTGACTTTGGCATTAGAAAGGTTCAGCTGGCCTACCGCGTAACCTCTCTGCCACCCATTCAGTCTCCAGGACATCTGAAGGCCCTCGTCAATCACACAATAAGTACACAGGATTACCGTGAATCTTTCCTGCAGCCCACCAAGCATTCGGCACACCAGAAAAGATATCCTCCTCTGTACATCACTGCCCAGCCATTCACTCCCTCAATGCTCTTGCACTGCATCAGCGATGGCTTTCTTAAAAAGAGAGCTTATTCAGCTGCATTATGCATTGAGATCACTTTTAGAGAGAAGCAGAGATAAGCGGCTCAGGTTTGTGTGAATGAAAAGAGCCATTGGGCTGGTTGAAATAAAGAACTTGATGCTTAAGTGTAAAGGGAGTGTGAAGGTACTAAGAAGTGTGTAAAGGACATGTTGTGAAGTATCTCTAGGCCATATGATTTACTTTAACAGCATTTTCTTTTCTCCGAAGTCCACTTATAATGTTAAAGGTTTTTTCGCAGCAGAAAAAGTAATCTTTTAGCTTTCCATGAACATTTGTCTCCTTCTTTGTGACCTTTAGATTTAATAAACACTAAATATTTTAGCTTCTGTGCCATTAGTTTTTCTACATTACATTAATGCCCTTTTAAAAGTGAAATGAGTAACTGCAATTACAGATTGTGGTTTGTTGTGTATTCTTATGTATGTGATTAATACCAATTGTTATTTACACTACTAATCAAGGTTTTGGTTGGTATGATTTATGTTTTGAAAAGAAGTCTCTTATGTGCACCGAGCCTGCATTTATTCAAAACGGCAGGAAAAAAGGTACTACTGTAAAATATTATAGCAATTTAGTCTATTAGATTTTTTGAAAGTAATTTATTCTGTAAAGGCATTGCCACATTTTGAGCAGTCATTCATTCAGTTTTAAGTGCCAGAAATCCTTCTAATAAACTGATTTGCTGCTCAAGAAGCACAATACGGTACAAGTACTGAAAAAGCACAGCATTGTATGAAATAATATATAAACGCAAAATCATTATTGTAACATTTCATCAATTTGAACTGATCCCTGACTGATCTGACTGATCCCAAACACTACAAATACAACAACCCAAAGTCCAAAGTGCAAAACGTAGAGGGGTTAAAATAACGGTCCTTGAATTGTATGACTGTTACGTTTTTTGTCACGGTTTCGTCAGTGACAGGCATCAGCTGTGATCCACGCATGGATTTGGATTCAAATAATGGGTAATGATATTGCCATTATTGTATTGGGGTGTGATTTTTCACTGTAAACGGTCACAACAGTTTTATTTATATGA
>JAUCNO010000318.1:2879498-2890428 GCA_032353835.1 Enteromius viviparus | reverse complement strand
CTATCGACTCCGCTAGCATGTCAAGAATCCGATCCCTGTCCACAACCGAATCCCGCACCCTGTCAAGAATCCGATCCCTGTCCACAACCGAAATCCGATCCCTGTCCACAACCGAATCCCGCACCCTGTCAAGAATTCGATCCCTGTCCACAACCGAATCCCGCACCCTGTCAAGAATTCGATCCCTGTCCACAACCGAAATCCGATCCCTGTCCACAACCCAATCCCGCACCTTGTCAAGAAACGAGACCTGCACCCTGTCCAAATAACCGAGGTAAGAGAAAGAAAAGAAAAATTAAAGTCAGAGAGAAAAACACAGAGGCACTGTTCCAAACCCAAATGAGTTGTCTCTGTGTCTACTTACATAGGCAGCTACGTTGTAAGACAGTATCTAAGCCCAATTCTGGTTAGGTATGTTGCTGAGATCCTGGATTTAAGCTGGTTTATGCTGGTCTTTTTGCTGGTTTATGCTGGTCACGTGTTGGCAAAGGACCAGCAAAACGACCAGCTTAAACCAGCATCCCAGCATCAAAACATACCTAATCAGCACATATTTTTTTCTTGCTACATCAGTGCTGTAGGTATCACAAAAATTTACAGTATAGTAAAATAGAAATAAATAAAAGCTTATGGCAACTATTTGTATGCACATTTATCATAATATTTGTATGATATTTTAAGTATATTTAAAATAAAAAACTGAAAATGTCTATAAAAATTTTACTCCAAACTAAAATGGTGCCTAAAACCTGTTATATTATTTACCTGATATATATCGTTCGATATATTCGTGCGAGATGAGATATAACGTGAGACAAGCATCAGCAATTGTCGTAAAAAATGAAAATCTGATACTGTCACATGCCTAGTCACACTTTAATCCAGTAAGTTGTTTCGATGTTGATAACTGTATGACAGATCAAATTTGCTGTGATGACTCCTGTGGGCAGTGTCAGTACAAGCAGCGCATGTATTTAAACGGTGAAACGTTCAGAGACCCGGATGATGCCTGCATCATGTGCAACTGTCAGGTACATGCAATTAGAAATCCTAGATGTGACATTTTATAAATGTTTAATACTAGACTTAAATGGGGTTCAGTGTTTGAATCGGCAAGTATGAACCAACTATTAAATGTTTCAGTGTTTATTAAATGTTACAAATTTTTGGGGGAAATGTGCTTTCTTTTCTTTTGTAATATATTTTAAAGGGGTCATATGATGCAATTCCAAGTTTTTCTTTCTCTTTGGAGCATTACAAGCTGTTAGATAAGATCCCTGAAGTTGCAAAGATTAAAGTCTCAAAACCAAAGTGATATGACTGACGAGAGATATGATATGACGCAAAGAAAGAAGGTGGAGCTATTATTCTGGCTGAAGTGTTGTTGCAGGCGCCATGTTCTGGAGACGCTGTATGTCGTTGTGAAAGTGAAGCTACTTTGTTTGTGCTTCCAAAAGAGAGCAAAACAAGAAATCAGTGTTGTGTTTCCAAGTTGTGTTTCCAACACTGTTCCAGAACAGAAATATTAGAGTGTGTCCAGCACATTTACGGAGGACTGATTCCTGAACCTGACAGAGCTGGCTGTGCACAGAGACTAAACTTATCAAGCTTATTTTCAGGCCTCATTCATATGTGAAAAGAAATCAGATATTAATTAGATATGAGACAATGTGACTTCTGCTAAAATGCAGAAGGGTTATTTTGAGCTACAGCTAAAAATTTTATAAAGCATTTATCTGGCGATTCCAATCCAAATAGTAATTAAATATCTTAAAGTTTCTTTATTTGTACATTTTCAGAGAGAAATAGGCCTTAGGCTTGTATAAATAGGCTTGCCTCTCGCGCTGAGCTTATGGGAAAAAATATCTGATATGTGCATTATACAATGCGACATATGCCTGGTTTGTAATGTGTTTTTTTGATTTGGTGTCATAGCCCTGGAATGCAGCATCACATTAGGGTAAAGGGTGGAACATTTCCACCATATGCTTGCAGTATATACTGCAGCACTAGATAGCTGGCCAATTAGACAAGACCTCGCTTTTTCAGAAGTATAAGCTTTGTACAAATTGACCCATTTCAGGAGGCAGGGCTTAGAGGAGAAACAATAATGTTCAGTATGCAGAAAATACTGTGTTTTTTAAAACATAAACCACTTAAACACATTACATCACACCAAAAACACAAAATAATGTTATTTTTAGCAACATCATATGACCCCTTTAAAATGTAATTCATTCCTCTGATGGAAAGCTAGCATCATTGCAGCAGTCTTCAGTGTCACATGATCTTTCAGAAATCACTCTAATATGCTGATTAAAAGCATCTTCTTTCCAAACTTCTGACAAGTACTGTTTTAATTCTTAGCTAGTTTAAATACATTACTCTGTGTGTGTGTGTGTGTGTGTGTAGGAAGGTCAGACAGCATGTAGGAGAGAACCATGTCCAGGACGTCCAACGTGTTCTAATGCATACACTCCTTCTGGAGAGTGCTGTCCCCGGTGTCCAGGTACACTTTCACTCACTAAACTCAGATACGGTAACATGATTTTAGGTATGCTACCAGTTAACAGTTAGTTTTCTCTTGTTTTCTTCTTTTTCAAGACTGTGAATATAATGATAAAAGCATCATTACAAATAGAGATACAGTCACAGCCATAACACAAATGGGAGAAACTACGAGTGGAGAGAAAATAGTCAGGTAACAAGAAAGGAAAACAAAAAGGAGCCTAACTGGACTGCCGTATGGTCCACATATGTAGGGGATCTGCTCATAAGATGCTCACAAACACAGAAACAAAACACTTTATCACTTGCAGGGTAGACAACTGATTACAAAATGGAAAAAAACAGTTAAACAGTTATGGATTAGGATTATTATCACAATACACAATACACAAATAAAATGCAGAAAGAAATGTTTTGTGAAATGTGATTTACAGTATATGGTATATCTGGGTTCTTTAAGCCATTTCTGATAGTTTTCATAAGGATAACGTATATTCAAAATGTACGTTCAAGCAGGCCATTTTGGGCTTTGCCTTGTCGGACAGTGGGCCCTGCCAATAGCCTTTCGTGAGGTCCAGGGTCGAAATGTACCGGGCCCTCCCTAGGCGATCTAGCAGTTTGTCCACATGGGGCATTGGGGAGGCGTCGAACTCGGAAACCTGGTGGAGTCGGCGGAAGTCGTTACAGAATCGGAGGGTGCCGTCCGGCTTGGAAACTAAAATGATTGGGCTGTACCAGGGACTCCATGATGGTTCTATCCCCCCTAACTTCTGCTGACGAGCCGGCTATCGGATCTCGTGCTGGAGGATGTAGGTCCGCCCAGGCACTGGAGAGAACACATCTAAGAACTGACCGATCAGGTGTTAGAGGTCCTCCTTCTGGGTGGCCGACAGATGCTCGTTCATGTCGACAGTGAGGGGCTCAGATGTTGCGAGCACCTGGTCTCTGGTCCCGATCCACTTCTTCAGGAGGTTCACTTGGTACAGCTGTTCGGGTTGTCGTCAACCAGGTTGCCGTACCCGGGAGTTCACAGGGCCTACACGCTCTAGGACGGTGTATGGGCCTTGCCAGGTCGCAAGAAACTTGCAGCATGAGGTGGGGACCAGGACCATCACTCGATCGCTGGGTTGGGTGGCCCAGTGGTAGTGGCGCCACTGAGCCTGCTGGGCTTGTGTGAGATGCTCCTTAACCAGCGGCATAACCCTGTCAATGCGCTCCATCATCTGTCTCACATGTTCAGTGACTGACCTCTGCAGGGTGGGCTGCTGTTGTTCCCAGGCCTCCTTGGCGACATCTAGCAGTCCACGTGGCTGACGGCCAAACATCAGCTTGAACGGAATGAATCCGATGGAAGCCTGTGGGACTTCCCGGGCCCCGAACAGCACACCCATTGCAACATCCGTTTTAGGGTCTTATTAAACCTCTCCACCAGGCCATCCGTCTGGGGGTGGTAAACAGTGGCTCTACCAGATCCATCCCGATGCGCTCGAAGGGCACATCGATGATGGGCAGTGGAATGAGTGGACTGGGGGGAGGAGGCCGTGGTGAAGTCCTTTGGCATACGGGACAGGCCTGACAGAACAACCGGACCTCAGCTTCCATCCCTGGCCAATGAAATCGGTCGTGGATCCGTTGCAGGGTGTTGGCTGCTCCCATGTGGCCGGCCAGGGGATGAGCATGTGCAAGCTCCAGCACCTCTTCGGTCTTGGCCTTAGGCAAAACCAGGAGTTTTTTTCCTCCCCTCTCCGCAGGGCGACACAATACAACAGCTGTTCTCCACAATGGAGTGAGGGGTAGGATGAGGCCCCTAGACTTCCCTGCCCTCCAGAACCCGTACCTGTGTCCAGCAGTTCTTCATCCTCACGCTGGGCCCGGCCGAACGATCCTCCTCCCTGAACCCGCTGGAACACATCAAAGAAGACATTGTTATTAAGGGAGGGAGACTCACCATCTCCGCCGCTGTCGGAGTTCAGGAGAACGGGCTGGTGGCGGACCCCTCTTCCAGCCCTCTTCGGCCTCCGGGCCGAGTTGGGGCTGGCAGGCTGGGTTGTAGCGGCCAGCAGCTGATTAAAGCTCTGCCAGTTTCGTCCTAGTAGCATGGGAACAGGCAGATCTTTGACAACTTCCAGCGGCCAGGAACCCATGGCCATGGCAATGCTAATTCTGCGGGCGGGCAATCCCTGTGAACGCAGGTAAGTAACAGGAAAGACTTCGTCTCAGACCAAGGTGGTAGAAGGGAAGCCAGGACGAGACTAACTGAGCTGTTCACTTTCACCTCGGTTGACGGGGCTCCTTTTGGTAGAGTCTGGTGGACGATGCAGCCTGCCAGCCACGGTTTTGTCGGGCTTGAGTGAGGTTTAGTGGGCATGGGTTCGTCCTGGGGGCTGGGTTAACTCCGTTAACTCGATGGCCTCCACGAGCTCCCTCACCGTGCTGGGGTTCCTCATCCCAACCATGTGTCAATAATTCCGGGGCTCGCCGGTCAGCAGTGAAGCCAGCACCTGAGCCAAATCATCCGGATCCCATCCTTCCACGGTGACCGTGCATTCGAACATTTGGAGGAAGGCCTTGATGTCATTCGAGGTCGCCATCTTATGTAAGAGCTGGGCGGCTCGTTGGCGCGGGTCTCGAGGGAAAGGCAGGATAAGGTAGTTCAAGCCGGGTCTGTTTCCACGGAGATGCAGGTTAAAGCAAGGCTCAGTAGCTGGCTTCTAAGGGAAAAGGAGGGACAGGTTAGTTCGGCAGCCTGGAGTCAAATGAAGCTCAACTCCTCTGGGCGCCTCACACGACTTATCTGGCCGCGGACTAAGGGCTTGCATCTGGGCTTGATGACCACTGATGAGTCTGGCTGGTGCTCCCTCGTCGGTAACCAAGGCAATGCTGATTGGTAATCGGGACGCTTGTCACAATATATATATACAGTAGTAGTCAACATTTGTAGTGGATCAAAAAAGTTATTAAAGCTGTTCGGCTGCCTTAAGATAAGAACACATTTTTGTTTAAAACGCAGTTTTATTCCAACTTTAAAGAAATGTTTTGATCCACTTCATATATTGCCTATATAATATGTATAAATAAAATATGTTATTTCAAGATTTCTGTAAATATCGCAATATATCATTATAGTTCATTCTTTTGACAATGATAATTGATAATTGTGTGGTGAAAAAAATTATATAATCACAGCCCTAAACACATTTTAAAACATATTACAGATTTCAAGGTTTTAAACAGTAGTGTATATATATTCAGTAGGATGCTCTTGGAATGGTGCACAATATGAAGAAGGAGCCACATGGGCTGATGCTTTCCAAAAATGTTCTTGTGCGAGTGGACAGGTGAGGTGTGAACCGGCCCCCACACCCTACCCATATAGAGCAGGTAAGAGAAAGAAAAGAATTACAGGGAGAAAAACAGAGTTCAAATGAGTTGTCTCTGTGTCTACATACATAGGCAGTCACCTTGTAAACAAGGCCAAAACAACTGCAATGCTGAGTCTTAAAAGGTTGTTCACCCAAAAATGCAAATTCTTTCATTAATTACTGCCCCTCATGTCATTCCAAACAAAGAAGACCTTCATTAATCTTCAGAACACAAATTAAGATATTTTTGATTATATCATAGAGCTATCTTACCCTCCATAGAAAGCAATACAACTGAAATGATCCCAGGTCTCACGGGTTTGGAACGACATGAGGGGGAGTAATTTATGACAGAATTTTCATTTTTGGGTGATCTAACCCTTTAACAATTACATTTGGAAATGAAATATTTTGCATTTATTGTTTTCAATCACGACTCTGTAAATAGCCTATTGGTTATAGACACAGAGATTTACTTTAAATTGCACCAAGCTGATTACTCACTAAAATCCCACAAGTCACGCTTTTTTTGGTTGCTATTTTAAGTCTTATTTAGAGTGTGTTTGTTGTTTACTTTGCTTAGTTTTTTTAAATAGTCTTTTCATTAATAATATCATATTTTTCATATAGACTGATTTCTTTGGTTATAATGTGTGCGGTGCAGCGGTGGTTTATTAGGAGTGAGTATTATTAATAGCTTTAATAAAGAGTATTTTATATTAAAGGGCTAGTTCTCTCAAAACCTTTGTCATCATAAATCATTCTCAAGATATTTCAATCCTGCATGACTTTATTTGAAGAATTTTGGTAACCAAATAGTTGGCTGTCGGCATTGAATTAAAGGAAAAATCCTGTGCAGTCCTATAGCTCCTGTCGGCTGTTTAGGTGAAATATCCCTTTAATTAATTATTATGATTATATTGAGTTGTTGTGTTTTTGTCTGCATCCAAATATTGCTGTCAAATATTAAAGGGATAGTTTACCCAAAAATGAAAATGACGGCATATTTTACTCACTCCCAGACCATCCTAGGTGTATATGACTTTCTTCTTTCAGACGAATACTAATACGAATACTAATACGAATACGAATCTCTTTGGCTTCACAGCGTGTTCTCCGGATGGTCAGGATTATTTAGGAGGAGAGAGCTTGACCCACCCCAATGAGCCCTGCATCAAATGCACCTGTGTGGTAAGACGCAACAAACAAGCTGTTTCATCATATTTTCACCTGCTGAGATTTGACTGATGGAAATCTCACTGTTTAAGTGTGTGTTTGTGCTCAGAATGGTCATGTGAACTGTGTGGGTCCTGAGTGTCCTAAACTGACCTGCATGTACCAGGTCACTGATCCCGGCTCCTGCTGTCCCCGCTGCAGAGGTACATGTTTTTTATTTCAATAGTTTGCCAAGGCAGCATATTGCATTTTTGTCTAAAGTTTTTTAATTAAAAAGTAAAAAATAAATAAATTTGTTTCATTTCGGTTAACTTTCAAAATGTATATATTTAATTAATTTGTATATATTTTAATCTTATAATTCATTAAAATGTTAATTAAAATACATGTTATAATTATTTATTCATTTTTAAATGAACACTTTAATGATCTTATATTAAATATTATATATACATGTAAATACATACATACATACCTATATATTGTATAAATGTATACATTTTATGTAAAGATCACAGTAAAATAAGTGTAACTAATGAGAGCCGTCTCTCTTTTTCAGGCTGTATTTATGATGGCATTGAGCAACTTGAAGGCAGTACCTGGTTTGCATCCAGCAGTTCCTGCACGTCCTGCATGTGTGTAAATGGAGTGACCACCTGCTCAGAGGTCCACTGTCTCTCCACCTGCCAAAACCAGATCAGCGTGCCGGGCGAATGCTGCCCAGTGTGTGCAGGTACAACTAAAATCCCTACAAACTGTTTTGTGCATGTGTAATTCTGAGTTTGAAATGCGTGTGTTTCTCCTGTCAGACTGTCTGTATAAAGGTCACGTGTACGGCCCTGGAGAGAGTTTCCACCCCTCTGATGACCCCTGTCAGATCTGCACCTGTGAGGTACGACTCATTACAAATTGTGCATGTGTTGGTTTTCTCGTCTCACGTGTGTGTGTGTGTGTCTTGTAGGTGATGCCAGATGGGGAACAGCACTTGCGCTGTTACAGGAAGCAGTGCCCAAGTTTAGTGGACTGTCCTAAACACAACATCCTTTACAGTGCCTCTGATTCCTGCTGCCCTGTCTGTGCACGTTAGTATGAAATATTCTCACATATGAAATCAATTGTTAGCAAAAACAATTGAAAAAAGAAAAAAAGCTTATTTATTATAAATACAGACTGACTGATTTATTGGCAGGCTGATATTATCGGCCGATACTAGGCATTTTCCAAATTATCGGTATCTGCATTTATAATGGCAGATAAAAGAATATTTCAAAAATAACTAAACACCCTTACTGGTAACTTTGAACAAAAACACAAAAACAACAGCCACCAAATCAAAGGACTCATATCTTTCATATCTTAAGTTTGTATTTTTAGACATTTTATTTGTCAGAACTTTAATATATTTTTATGTTCCTCTGTTCTCTTGTGACAATAAAAGAACGTTTATTTTAATGCATTATAATATTATGTTAGTTAAAACCCATAAATAACTACAAATAACTAATGTTAGGGAAGTCTGTTAATGTTTTGTTGCGGGTTTCTGGAAAAATAAATAAATAAATATCGGCCGATATATCGGAACATCAGATTTTAAAACCAACAAACTTTTGTATCGGTATCGGCCTTCAAAATCCTTTATCGGTCTAAATTGTTTGTTCCTAACACATACATTTTAATTTGGTAACACTTTATTTTAGGGTCTGTTAACTAGTTGATTATTAGTAGTGCTGTCAATCAATTACAGAAATGTAAGCGCGTTCAAATTCGCGACAAATTTCAAATACTAGGATTTACCTGTAAATGTATTTAAATAAAGAATATGAACCTGTTCTGCAGCTGCGTTAGAGCTAACATTAGCATCATGCTACACAAGACAATTTATGAGATCAATATACACTTTTACTCAAAACTCACTTTAAACCACCAGTGTTTGTAATAACTTTCCTTTTGCAATCACATGTGGAATTTGGTCGTTCTCTGTTGTTAAATTATGCTATTTATAGCCTTTCGTATCGCTTTACAAATAAGCATTTCACACATACACATCTTGTTATGAAAATATTTAGCAAATTAGGAATATTATTGAGGGAAAAGTGGCAATTAATAGTGAATAAGTGTTCCCTATTCTAAAGTATTAGTGTTAATTGATACAGAAATGTTAAAAATGTACTAGTATTTGCAGAAATTTACATCAGTTATACTAATGTTGCAAATTAAACCTGAAAAGCAAAACTGCAATGCAAGATGTTTAAATAATCACATCAATTACATAAACATTTAGCCACTTTTTTTTTCAAAGTAAGCAACTAATGGCCTAATTAAACATCATAGTTGAGGTTCATCCGATCATTTGATTTTTAAATGAATGTTCTTATATTGTTTGTGTTTCAGAGCCCCTCAGTAACTGCACAGCTACACTGATCGGTAATGAAGTGTTGGCCACTGATGATCCGTGTTTTACCTGTCAGTGCAAGGTATCTAAACACATACACATAGCTGTTTTATAAAGCCGTGTGTGTTGGTGTGATGTATGAGTTTGTGTAGGATTTGACGTGGACGTGTATCCATCGAGGCTGTCCTCATCTCAGCTGTCCATTGGCCGATCAGCACACACCGCCGGATTCCTGCTGCCCCGTCTGTGATGGTAAATAGCCTCTCTATCAAAAAAAAAACCCAATGCTGTACTTGTGTGCTCATCGATATATATGTGTGTCTCAGAGTGTGTGTTACAGGGTGACCAAACCCGTGTGCCAAATGGTCAGAGATGGACAGACAAGGAGAACGAGTGTGTTACCTGCATCTGCAACGTGAGGAAAACATTTAACTGGAACATTTATTTTATATATTTATTAAAAATATATATTTTAGGGGATTTGTTTGATACTTTTTAGTCTAAGCAAATTCTCACATCAAACAAACCAGTTATATTTTTTTATGCATTATTATGTGCGTTTAAAAACAAAAAATTAGTAGTTAAGTGTATATTTTGATTTTTTTTTGGGGAGGGGTTGTTGATGGAACATCTCAAATCAACTGTTTTTTCAAAAATTATTTTCAATTTAATTAGCAAATGGTTGTTTTTTTAACATTTAATTACACTAATGGCTTTAGAACAAATTGTAATGTTAATGGAGTATTAAGCAGATTTTTAAGTAATGTAGGGTGGCCGAGAGAGCTCAATGTACTGCAAACACATGCAAACAGAAGAAAACACATGCAAACAGAAAAAAAACACAAGAAAACGCATGAAAACAGAAAAAACACAAGAAAACGCATGCAAACAGAAAAAAACACAAGAAAACGCATGCAAACAGAAAGAACACAAGAAAACGCATGCAAACAGAAAAAACACAAGAAAACACATGCAAACAGAAAAAACACATGCAAACAGAAAAAAACACATGCAAACAGAAAAAACACAAGAAAAGGCATGCAAACAGAAAAAACACATGCAAACAGAAAAAAACACATGCAAACACAATGCATCAGATAAAAACACATGCAAACAGAAAAAAACACAAACGCATGCAAACAGAAAAAACACATGCAAACAGAAGAATACACATGCAAACAGAAAAAAACACATGCAAACAGAAAAAACACAAGAAAAGGCATGCAAACAGAAAAAACACAAGAAAACACATGCAAACAGAAAAAACACAATAAAACACATGCAAACAGAAAAAACACAAGAAAACACATGCAAACAGAAAAAAACACATGCAAACAGAAAAAACACAAGAAAACGCATGCAAACAGAAAGAACACAAGAAAACGCATGCAAACAGAAAAAACACAAGAAAACGCATGCAAACAGAAAAAACACATGCAAACAGAAAAAACACAAGAAAACATATGCAAACAGAAAAAACACATGCAAACAG
>JAUCNO010000318.1:2843546-2872644 GCA_032353835.1 Enteromius viviparus | reverse complement strand
TAATAGATAAAATTGCAGCCTTATGCGATTTAGAAATTTCATGTGCTTAAATTGCGATTTTTTTGCGATTGCGATTAATTGCACAGCCCTACTACTAACTATAATTAACTACATGTCGATTAATTCTCATGAATTCTAAGTAGCTCTCAGAGTAGACCGGTAGGTTTAGGGTTAGTAGAATAAGTCTCTGATAGTCAGTATGCAGTATGTTGTGGATCCATCAAAATAAAGTGTTAGAAGATATTAAGCAGACAGTACTAATACTCTAATGACTGCTTGTTGACACGTAGTTGCAAAGTTACTTACTGTTAGTAGATTGTATAAAGTGGACTATCGAAATAAAGTATTACCTCTTATGTTTATAATAACTTAAAATTTTGGTAACACTATTAACTACGACCTTTCCCTCAATACATCATTAATTTGCTGCTTAATAGTTTGGTAGTTAGGTATTGGGTAGAATAAGGTTATGCATTATGCATATGCTTAATGAGCACTAATAAATGGCTAATATTCTAGTAATATGCATGATAATAAGCAACTAATGGGTGTTACAGTAAAATAAAGTGTTACTATAATTTTTCTTTGTCAGTTATTACTTTTATCGCCCATAATTTTGTCATAATATGCATTTAGATATTTTAATCTCATAATTGTGATTAAGTATTATATTTAAGATTTTACCAGTGCAAGCTTCTTAGTAATGGGCTTCTATTGGACTTTTTTGGGTGCAATAACATTTAAATTGTGCACAAGACCAGTAATTTGGATTAAGTAGGATCTTTGTCGATTTAAGGACAGAATGGTTGACAATTGGAATTGTGTTTCTGTCTGGTCAGGTTCAAGAGCGCCTGGCTATCGTTCAGAGTCGGAAGGCAGATGAAGATCTCTTGGGTCTGACGCAGGAAGACACACTCAGACAGCTGACCGACACACTACGACAGGTACACACACACACACGCATGTTAGCAGACACCTCCACACGCACACGATGAGCTAAATGTTAATTGAATGTTCTAGGAGGATGAGCAACAACAGAAAACGTTAGTAAGAGAGAAACTCCAGCAGATGAGGAGAGAACGCTCCTGTGTTCTCCAAACCAGACGGGAGAGGTAACTTCTGACAAACTAGTTTTATTGTGATCACCAGGCGTTTCTTGCCATTTAAAGGACTACTTCTCCCTAAAATAATATACTGTCATTATTTACTCATGCTGTAACACCTTTAGTCTTGTTTTTTTTTTTGTTTGTTAATTGTGGGGGGAGGGGGATGAAAAAAGTTGCCCCCATCTAACAACACTCTGTTTTTCTAGAAACACGGCTGGGTTCAAAGAGCTCCTTGCACCCACAGCTCTTCACATGACAGAAACCGAAGAGGGACGCTAGTGCGTACTCAAACCAAACATACACCACACAGTCAAAACATTCATCCACTTTATTGATGTATGAGCACAAAGTAATTGTGTTTGAACGACAGCAACTTATATTCACGGTTCAAACACTTTCCTAATTGCCAATGATGAATGCCGCCCCCTACAGGTGTATATTAGTGCTTACAATGCATGCACACATTGGCTGTTGATCTTTTAAGAAGACTGGTGTTTCTTTGGCAAGTAAGAAGTTGCATGACTCGTATACCTTTATCATAGACAGTAAGCACATAAAACACTTCTGGGTTTGGTTTGCTTCATATTAATCTCAGTAAAGAGTGTGTCGCCCACATGCATGCTATTCTGTCCTGCCGTTGAATATAAACCAGTACAAGATGACTGACAGTGCCTGAATAACTGGCAAGTATATAATGAAACACGTCTGAACATTTTATTGAACTCCAGGAATCTCCATAATGCCTCAGTCTTTAACAAATTTGTGCGTGCGTGCGAGTTAATTAGAACTTAAACAACACAGTCTGTCTCCTCACAGACATTGAGTTTTATATATTGAGAGAGCATATATACTGTGAAAGTCTACAATGGAAATGAAGTAGTGATGAATAAATTATTTTGCTTTGCTTTAAGTTATGCTTGTCTTTTTTTTTTAAACAGTGCATGGATGATTGCAGTAAATAAGTGTAAGTGTATGTCTATATGTACTGCAAGTGTGTGTGTGGTTCACTATATGATGAACGTGGAGTTGGGGATTGAATCTGTCCGACAAAATGGGAAATGTAATACTTCCCCCAAAAAAACTTGCAAGGAATTCTGGGACTATTGGTGGGCGCACTGCACCCCCGGACCATGTGGACCACCTTCTTCGTCGGAGCTGTCGTTGTACGCCTCACGGCGATGACCACCGGCTGATCCCTGACTGGTGTCAAAGTCCTGCAGATCGACTTCCTCCGCATCAGCGGAGATGACAGAAACCTCTGTACGTGACGGCAACAGATCCTCCAACTCCTGCGAGGGAAAAGTCTGCATCTCAGAGCGATATTTCAGCATCATCCAGGTACTATTGTAGTTTTTATTGGTAGTTTTCATTTTGATTTTATTTGAATTGTTGTTTTCCCCCACTTTTTTTTTAGTTTTATCCATTTTTCTATCAGTTTTTAAGCACATCAAGTTAAAATAAATTGTGTTTGTGTTTAAATTGTGTCAAGTTTTAAGTTAATTTGAGAAACCTGTTAAGTCTTAAACCCCTGGTTTCACAGACAAGGCTTAAGCCTAGTTCTACACTAAAATATAAACCTGAGCTCTTTCAACTGAAAGAAACACACAGTGCCTTTGACTCACACCAGTAATGCTTTCTTCTAAGGCATGTTTATAAAAATTACTCACTTGTCCTAATTGAACTATGGTCTAATCCTGGCTTAGCCCTGTTTATGAAGCTGGGCCAAATAGCTTTATTTCTATTTAGGTTTTCGTACTTTTAGTACTCATTTTAATAATCAAAAAAATCTTTTAAATCTAATATTTATATTTATTTAAGCCTTTTTTTTTTTTTTTTTACTATTTTTAAATCTAATATTTATATTTTATTTTTTAAGTTGAAAAAAAAAATCAGTTCTTTTTAAACTAATTATATTTTATTTAATCCTTAAAAAAAACTGTTAGCTCTTTTTAATAAAAATGTTTATATTTTATTTACTTTTTTTAACTGTAAGCTCTTTTTAATCTAATATTTATATTTTATTTAATCCTTAGTAAAACACTGTAAGCTCTTTTTAATCTTTTTTATATTTCATTTACTTTTTTTAACTGTAAGCTCTTTTTAATCTAATATTTATTTTATTTAATCTTTAAAAAAAAAAAAAACTAAACTCTTTAATCTAATTTTTATATTTTATTTACTTTTTTTACTGTAAGCTCTTTTTAATCTAATAATTATATTTTATTTAATCCTTAAAAAAACGGTTAGCTCTTTTCAATCTTATTTTTGTATTTTATTGAAGCTTTTTAAAAAGTTTTTTTAATCTAATATTCATAATTTAGCTTAATTTAGATTTTTTTTTATGTTATTTAAGAATACCAGCACTGTTGTAAACTCACCGTTAGTTTCTCCGTGCTGATCCAGCCGTTCTCAGGAAACTGGACGTCAAACTTGATGTACAGATCCCCTTTCTCAAACGGGTTTCTGTACTGAGGCATTCCTTCTCCTCGGACGACCCTTACAGAACCTGACAACGAGAACACAGAAACATTTCCTACAGCACATTCTACTAAAACATGAACAAAACACTGACTAAACATGGTGCTCACCTGGCTCTATGACTTTGCCAGGGGGATATTTGATGACGAGATGTCGGCCGTCGAGGTGCGTGAGCATGAACTGAAATCCACAGAGCGCCTCCACCAGGCCAATCTTGTGGCACAAATGCAGGTCGTTTCCATCACGACGGAACTCCTGTAAACAGACATCAGAGATATGCCTGCTGTAAAACAACAACAACGCCAAAACACAAACACAATCTGTTTTTATAATGCAAGCATTTACATTCTGCAAAACAGCACGATTAATTAAATCTCGCTTGCTTCACTACAAATACACTTAAAGTTAACCCTAAAACAGAAAATTGTGTCTATTTATTCAAACTGACAGTAGCGTTCATGATATACTATGGAAGTCTACCGTTCAGTTTAAAATATCTTCTTTTGTGTTTGGAACAAGTGTAAGGTGAGTAAATGAACATTAAGTATTAAGAACACAAATATGTGTAAATTAAAGTGTGACAACAAATTAAGCTTAATTATTGATCAAAATGTGTGTCTTGCGTTAGGCTAACAGACTTGTCATAGCATACCGTTGCTCTTTTGTTGATTTCTATCGTCCTAATTTGTCAGCTTCATTGAATAAAAGTGTCTGCTAAATGACTAAATGTATTTATCAAAATAATAATAGAAATTATATTAATTAGAACTGAAACTTGAAATCCTGTATGCAACAAAAGTAATGATGCTTTTAGAAATATAATTTAATTTACATTTCATCATTTGTTTAATAATTTAGGATTAATAAAAAATAAATGTTTAATCATTTATAACAAATGCATAAATTGTATCCTTACTTTTATAATTAAAACAATTTTTCAGATGACTATGAAATTAATTTATTGATTTCATTATCTAGTCAAAATAGTTGTTTAGAGTCTTACTATTGGTGTGTGTGTGTGTGTTACCTCATGATCTTTCTCCTGCAGCACCAGTATAATGTCTCCAGGCTCTGTGTTGGGTGACTGGTCCGCCTCTCCGCTGAATGTGATCTTCTGTCCATGTTTCATTCCTTTATCCACGTGCACCTCTAAGACCTTGACCTCTTTACACACCTTACGGCCCTCACACTCTTTACAGCGGTCCTTCTCATGGATCACTTCCCCTAATAACACAACCAAGCATTGATATGTTAGACGCTCCTCAGACCATCACAGACACAGTTCACTGAATGAAAATGACTTCTCACCCTCTCCATTGCAGTCGGTGCACACGGATTGCATCTGCTGTACCATGCCAGGGGCTAGCTGTCTGATCATGATCCGCATGCCACGGCCCCGACACGTGGCACACTTCTGAACGGCCCCCGTTTTACCCCCTTGACTGAGGAAAAAGGTTAAGTTCATATAAGTTCAATTTTTATAATCATGTATAAAATCCGGCTCTCACACACTTACCCATTGCAGGCACTGCAGAGTACGTTCTTGCTTAGCTGTAGCTTGGTTGTTTTTCCATTGTACAGATCTTCCAAAGACACTCTATCAGGTATTGAAAGAGAAAGATTTAGGCGAGTTGAACCCGCCCATTGCATCAAAGAACACAGTTGTAATGTGATGCGATTTCTGGTTCTACTTTCTCTTTGGGGTGTTGCAAGCTGTTAGTGCATAGATAGCTGGATAATACCCTCGCTTTGTAAAAAAAAATTTCAGAAAGGGCAGGGCATAACACCAAATACACAAAATGTTATTTAAGCAACATCACAACACTTTTAAGAGCTTGTGTAAAAGCGCATCCACGCCACCTTTGCAGTGTAAATTTGGCATTTTAAGATCATTTCTGACCTACAGAGATCATTCCCCTTCATTTATCAACTGTTTTGTCTACCAACAATCTTCAAAATATCATTTGTTTTTGTGTTCAACAGATCTAATTCAATTGGAACAACTATAGGATGAGTAAACAATGACAAAATGTTTATTTTTGGGTGAGCTATCCCTTCGGTCACGCATGGTATATTTTCCTTCAAGTAATTTATTTTTTATTGTAAGGTTCTGCAGGAAAAAAACAGGTTTTGTTTTCATATTTACTCACTTCAATGGATGTATCATGTCCTCTCCTCTCCGCCGGCCACCGTTCCGACTCCTGCTGCTCTGGCCGCCCATAAAGCCGAACAGACCACCGCCAAAGATGTGAGAGAAGATGTCCTCCATTCCGGCTCCGCCACCTCCACCCTCACGCAAGCCCTGCTCTCCATACCGATCATACAAGTCCTTCTTCTCCGGGTTAGTCAGTACCTCGTACGCAAAACTGATCTCCTTAAACTAAATCAAACAGGTCAAAGTATTATTATTATGATCATCATGTTAATAGAATTAAGTTGCATTTCAATAAAATGAGAACTCACCTTGTCACCTGCATTAGGGTTTTTATCAGGGTGGTACTCTTTTGCTAGTTTACGGTATGCCTGAAAGTAAAAATCACAAATTAATGATGTTTAATAAGGCCAGCAGTACTATTACTTATAATCAGAGTTAGGCTGACGTACAATATTAATTTCCCACAGATTACCACCACTGAAAGAGACTTAAAGATGAGCTCTTTTCAGTTAACACAGTTAATAAGTAACCACCTAGCAATGATTAAATTCACCCTAGCAACCACCCAACACATTTGCATGTCTAACGTTTTCATTTATTATTAATTTGCAGTTATTTAAAAAAGTATGTATAATTACATCATTACATAAAATAATTTACCAATAAGTTTTTAATGTTGGTAAACTAATTAATGGGAAATTTAGATTAAGAATTTGTGGTTATTTTTGATTCCCAGAATCTAAATTGGATCTAAGATATATATACTTCTTCCCATTAAAAAATGGGATAAAAAATAATTGGAATTTGAAAAACTTACATTACAAAAAAAAAAAAATACTACTTTTCAAAATTTCACGTTTAATTAAACTTAGCTTCTTTGAACTTTCAAAATCGTTTCTGCTCCAAATTTGATTTATATTTAATTAAGTGTTTTATTTAATTAAGTGTCATTTGAGCATTTAAAGTCTTTCATTTTGCCAAATTAATTTGATGCAAAATTATTCAATATATTAATTTCATATTAGTATAACATTATGATATCTCGTCAACAACCTTTACAGTTTTAGCAGTTCCTAATCTGTGACTACATATTAAATTAATGTGGGTCAATGAAAAGCCCAATTGTGAGTACTGATGCGAAGACCATCTGACTAATCAAAGGAAGCTGATTTCAGAGCCATGCTTCAACCAAACCCTATCAGGCTATTTTCACATTACATGTGCCTTTTCTGGGACCTATTGGTTTTGAAGTCACGTCTTTCGTGTATCTATTGTGTGATATCTCCACGTTATTTTGAGTCTGACTTTGCTTTCTGAAATCCTTTGTGTGCACACAATCCAACAACAACAACAAAAAGCCATCATAACACCCAGTCAACCTGAGCATCGAGGCCAAAGCCTGATCCCCTCCTAACAAAGGACCGAACACAAATACGAGGTTTCACATCGAGGAAACACCTAAAACAAGACACTGGCATTGCCTAAATCATCTCTGACTCATTGGACATCAGATAAAAGCTCAGGTTTAGCACAGCAGCTGGTAAGCTAAGCATCTCCGTCCACTGTAATGCTCTTGGACTCGAAGAAGCACCTTCAGCTGTCTGCAGCACCTGGCTGATGCCCTCAGCCTGACGACAACAGATAGTAAACAAACTACGCATTTGACTATGTGTCTTTCAAATCCTCCCGCAAATCGTTTTCAGAGCCGAAGAAAGGCCACATTGAGGGATCCCAGCACCATGTTAACCTGTAAAACACACTAGTTTATCCCCGAACATGCAGCATCCCACGTCACGCGCGTCTCTTTGGTTTCGTTACGCCACGACGCGCGAGGCGGACAGGGCCGTCTCTAACCTTTTTGAGCTCGTTTTCGGTGGCTGATGGAGATACTCCGAGGATGTCGTAGAGTTTAGTGTCTGCGACGTTCGCCATGTCTGCAGACTGGTGCAGCAGCTGCGCGAGGAGGAGCGGGGAAAGAGAGAGAGAGAGGAAAGCCGGCTGCGTGACGTCACGTGCGCGCCGCCGAGTCGGTGACACTGGCGCGCATGCGCGCGTCGGTGGCTCTCCTGCGCCACAGTGTGATTGAAAAACAATCGTGTCTTTTTGGAGACAAAATAGTGTTAATATCTTGAATATATTTGTGTTATTTGCTTTATTTGTGCCTAAAACCTCAAATTAAGTTTTGACTTGATTGACTGGATTCTTTATACTTATACAAATGTTTTTGCGGTGACGTAAATAATACAGAAAAACAAATGTAACTTCTACATTAAATAACTTCATTCAGTTCAGGCAAAATTTAAAGACGAGAAAATTCATTATTAGGACTAGTAGTAGGCTACTCAATTTAAAGTGTGAACTTATAAGTATATTTTACTTGTTATCATTTGTTATTTTTACAAAGAATGTTTAAGTAAATATTAAGTAAAGTCATGTACTTTTTGTCCCCATCATGCACTTGGGCATGAATAAAGTTTTTATGATGTGTTCAACATGTAGCTATGTACAGTTTTAGGGTTGTTCTTGTTGTACATTTGCTGTTTTGTGACATTGGAGTTAATTTTCTACTCAAAATGACCCATGCTGTTACAGTCATTGTGTATCATGAGCCAAGTATTGAGTGTTCATTCAGTTAATAACTACATTGAGTATATAGTTTAATACCGTAAAAAATAATAATAAGATGTCTACCTCTATTATTTTATCAAAAATAAATGTATTATTGTACATAAAAATCTAACTAAAACTCAAAAACAAGTTCTGATTAATGTTATGTTTAATTGTCTTTAAATAGTTTATGTATGTAGTATATGTGTGTTGTTGTTATTATTATTATTATTATTAGGCTAATTATGTTTATTTTTGTGTTTATTGGCATCCCTGTAAAAAGGCATGCCTTACATTTTTTAAAAATTTTAAAAACAAGTTACAATAACTTCATAACATTATAATGTTAATAAATATAGTGGACAATATTGTAATTTTATATTTTTTATAGGAATTATATGCAGCGCTTCCGTTTTCCCATAAAAATAATTTGAACCCAGGCGCGTTCACACACACCATGCGCGTTCGCGTCTGTTGGTCGGCCATTTTGACTTGAGAAATAATGTCAAAATCTTTTTCTGCTCTCAGTTTAAAGCGCTGAAGGGGCCAGTGCTGGAGCAGGGCTGCTGAAGGAGGAGGGAGGATATCGGGGGTCTATGGATGCAGGACGATGCATCGCCAATCAAACATCACATTTCCCCTCTGACAGCCTACACAACGGCTCTGTTTGTCTGACATCTCCAAGTGTTAATGGTAAGTTCACAGCAGTTTATTTGTTTATAGTAATGCTATTTATCGCTGTGTCTGTGCGTATATATTCTGGTCGATCGATGAACAAAGAACAGCGTTTATGACCTGCAAATGGACTCACGTGACATGAGCAAATTAAATATGACATGACCATGATTATGTTAAACACAAATGCCTTTCACCTTGCTCATTTCACAGTCTTTGTTTACTCTGAGACCGAAAAAGACGTCTTGATATTTCCCTGACGTGCTATTCAGGTTCTCTGTTTACTTTTGTTTATGCTAAATAGCTTGAGAGGATTTGAAGGGTTTTAGCAGAGGAGGCTTTTATAATGCTTTGCCACATCCAGTCTGGCATGCAAATTCCTGGCGTTCTGATTGGTGTGTCGAGTCTCGCCTCTGCGTTCTGATTGGTGGATCACGGACAGTGACATTGAGCGAGGCCGCTGTCTGACTTTGATCTTGAACGAGGGGTTGGGTTTCGCGTCGTTTTTACTTAAACCGTTTCGCGTGTAATTCAGTGAAATATAACATGGGAATGAGAAGAATTGTACAGTATTCAGGTTGTCATCGAATGCCTATAGTCCTGTCACACACTCGTCAGTGTGGGCGTGAAGTGTGTGTGTGTGTGAGGCGTGGACCCTATGATTTGATCACACACACATGTTGATCTCTGCAGCATTCCTCGTTTCACCAAACACACGTGATTTCAGTTCTTCTGCTGTTCATAATGTTAAAAAACCGAATTTCTATCTATATAATATCTGTCTTAAATTGTTAAAATAATGCATAGCATTTTTTCATAGTTATGCTCAGCTCTAAATGTCTTTTGTGAGTGCTTTCTGTAAGTGTGCGTTGTAATAGATTTGGTGCAGTAATGATCTGTGACACTGTAAGATGTAGTTTAGTCTGCTAGCTGACCTGATTAACATCTGCTGATTAATCCCATTAAAAAGGAACATATGTGACCCTGGATAACATAAAAATTAAGTTTTAATATATTTTAGGTAAGCAATTGACTAAATACCTTCATGGAACATGATTTTATGGGATCATTTTGACCCATACAATGTATTTTTGGCTATTGTTACATACAGTTTTATGCTCCAGGGTCACGTATGTGTGTGTGTGTGTGTGTACAGCTCCTTATTCAGCTCGACTGTTAGTCGTATTACAGAACAGTGATGTGGCTTAATTGAAGTGTGTGTGATGCTCTCATCTGATGCGCTGTTCTTAGTCACGTGACACGTCTTTGTCTCTTCAGGTGCCTGTGTTGTAATGTGAGGCAGTCTTGCGGATGGATGGGTTATAAGACCACTGACCACTCAGCTTAGTAAACTAATGTGTGTAAACTGGTCTCTGCATCCCAACTAAAGACACACACCATCTGACTGAAGGTAATTTACTGCTTAACATTCTCTAAGGGTGAATTATAAACAACACCAGCGTTATTAACATTGCTTAAGTGTCTTACACATGACACCGCCCTGCAGCATATATGCTGAATGTAATCCAATACTTTTTTTAATTACACACTTTTATGATGCAATTGCAAGACACTTGTAAGAGAGGTGTTGTGTTTGTTCTTTAACTAGCAGGAAAACTGCCATGATTTCTGTCTTAGTCTGAGCCAGTTCAGCATTCTCAAGCTACTCCTCAAGAGTTTAATTACAGCTGACTCGCTAATAGTAGCTGTATGTGCTGCTCTGAATATGTTTTATTTATACAGTGTTTTTTTGTGCATTATTGATGCATTGATCTATTCTGGTGCATTATGCATTTTCTATATCGACGTTTTTGACTAACCAAGAGTGTATTGATTAAGTTACAGAAGCATCAGCCTGCTTCGTTTTTCTGATATGCTTGAATAAGTCTCTTTTTCTTTCTGTCTCAGGCTCTCTCTCTCTCTCTCTTTCATCTGTAAGCTGCAGTCATGTTCTGGAAGTTTGACCTGCACAACTCCTCTCAGATCGAGAAGCTCTTGGAGAAGGAGGACGTGACCCTGCAGGAGCTGCTAGATGAAGAAGATGTGCTGCAGGAGTGCAAGGCCCAGAATCAGCGCCTCCTCCTCTTCCTCACCCGAGACAGCAGCCTGCTGGATCTCCTCAACCTCATCACGCACGAGCCCCCTGCTGACCGGGAGGAGAAACTGCGCTACAAGTGAGTGACCGGACAGTCTGGATCACGTTTTTGAGCGGCTTTTAAATAATTTGAGATTATTGGACAGGTCAGTTAAATAGCTGATATTTGACCAATTATAAATTATGTAGCAGGTTGATTACTTTTACTAATATTTGGCCTTTTTTTAAATGATCAAATCTAATTAATTAGATGATGACTAGCCATTTTAATATAACAAACCTTGTGAAAAATAAATATACATGTGAATTACATTTATTTCATGCTGAGTGTACTACAAATACATTTAGCAATTGTATTTTAGTATACTAAACTGCTATACTTAAAGTCTGCACTCATTTTGTACTTAATGCACCTTATTTGTTCAGAAGTAGTGCTGAAGTCCAGTTAAAGACATACTTAGTATATTTGTGCTACAGTAGAACTATTGCAAGAATACTACAGGAGCACTTTAAGTATGTTGCACATAAAGGGCAATATTACACCATCCTCATTAAAAGTGAATCTTCATAAACACACATTTTAGGCTTATTAATAAGAAATATGTGTTGTGCACAAATAATACTCCAAATAAAGTTTCATTAACATTTTTATATCAGTAGGTCTCAAGTTATTATCTGTCAGTAAATATAGTATGTTCATAGATTTGAATGATACTTACTATGAAATAAATATATTTTAAATGTATAACTTTATTTTTTACTATGGAAATATATATGGTTAATTGACTTTGTTCATTTTAAATGTATTGGTTAGTCTGAATAAGTTTTTATCTTTAGTAAAAAATATTATTTATTTGTTTTGTTATTATATTTTCAGTTTCTGTTCCTTTTTTTAAATTGAAGTTTTAGTAATTTAAGTCAAACTTTTATTAGTTTGACTTTTGTTTTTTATTTCTTTTAGCTTGAAGTTTTTTTTTTGTTTGTTTTTTATTTCAGTTATTGCAAGTTTACTTCTGTCATGCTATTTATTTATTTATTTATTAGAATTTATTTTTAATTATGAACAGTAGAGTTAATCATTTGGCATCTTTGCTGAACACAAAGGAAGATATTTTGAAGAAAGGTTGTTTTGGTCACCATTGACTTCAATAGTAATTATTTTCCTTCTATAGAAGTCAATGGTGACCCAAAACATCCTGTTTACAAACATTCTAAATGATGACAGAATTATCATTTATGGGTGAACTATTCTTTTTTCTCTATTTTGTCCATTAACAATTTTACAGACAACCCTGTCAGTGGATAACACACACTATCAGCTCCTAAATATCTTAAATATGATATAAAATACATAAACTTTGCATTGTGTACTGAATTTATTTGCTATATATATATATATATATATATATATAAATATAAAATCTTCCACTTGCCATTTATTGTCTTTCTCTGTGTCTCTCGTGCAGGTATGCTAATGTAGCATGCGAGTTGTTGACCTGCGATGCGTCCCTCATCAACGATAAAGTTGGTGGAGACGAGTCTCTGATGAACACACTCTATAGTTTCCTAGAGCAGAAGTCAGCTCTGAATCCTCTCCTGGCTTCCTTCTTCAGTAAGGCCTTTGGCAACCTAATCACCCGCAAGACAGAGCAGGTGCGCAGACGTGTCTCTTTTTCACGTGAGAATCTGTTTTTCTGCTCATTTTCTTTCAGCTTTTTGCTCATTTGCATTATTTATCAGGTGATTGGTTTCCTAAAGAGCAAGGAGGATTTCTTAGGGCAGGTGTTGAAACACTTGGACACGTCGGCCATGATGGATCTGGTGCTGCGTCTCATTAGCAGCGTGGAGCCCGTCTGTCTCAGACAGGAAGTGCTTGCTGTGAGTGCACACGACCTGCTGATTCATTTATAGGTGTTTCTATAGTGGACACGTTGGCTCACTTTGGCTCTTCCACCTAAATAGACGTTATTAAATAAGTCTTTATAATGCACTTTATCATATACCATTTAATAAATAGCTTTTTAACCAAGCCTTTATGCTTACCAAGTCTTTACCAATATTAAGATCAACCCATGTGTATTTGTTTTGATGTTTCCAGTGGCTGAATGAAGAGAGGCTGATCCAGAGACTCATTGAGCTGATACACCCTCACAACGACAGTGAGGTCAGTGTCTTCACAGGAACTTAAGATCAAGAGTGAAGCATTGATGGATAGTAGTGATGCTAGGTTTTTGCTCTTGATATTTAAAAAGTCCTCATGGTGCAAAAACTTTAAAAGGGTGAGTTCATCCTAAAATGAAAATGTGATGTTTATTAAGATTTTTAACTCAGTCTGTCAGTCATATAATGGGCACCAAACGTTACAATCACTGATAAGCAGATAAAAATCACACTTTTATTTTTGGGTGAAGTATCCCTTTAATTCCATCTTTCACATTCATATTTATTGATATGCATGAAGACCTATATTCATAAATGGGTTTGTGTGTTCACAGACGCAGTCAAATGCATCTCAGGCGCTGTGTGACATTATCCGTCTGAGCAGAGATCAGACAAGTCTTCTGCAGGAGACGTCAGAGACCGACCCTCTGCTAACATCACTAGAGCTGTGAGAGTTTGTTTTGTCAGCTAGTTGGCGTCTCACTTCCTCAGTGGGCAGTTGTTTGCTGGAATCAGCAGCAAAAGTGGACAAGACTTTATCTAGGAATAGTTGAGAGACTGTTTAGCTAAAAATGATCTAAAACTGTGTTTGGAGAAATGCTGCATTACTTGATTGCCTATGGATCCCTTGCATGAATGGGTGCCGTCAGAACGAGACTCCAAACAGCTAATAACATCAAAATTCACCAACATATTTCCTTTTTTTTTTTTTTTTAGCTTTTGGACTGTTTAAGCTTGTTTCATGCATTTGTTTCCTGATTATAAAAAGTCAATTTTTTCATCCCAAACAAGCAATGTAATACAGATACTAGTATTTTACCCAGAAGTGAAGGTTTAAAGTTAAAAGTGTCTACATGCATATTGTTATTTTAAAAAAAAATGATGAACAGGAGTGGTTTAGATTACTCGTGGATTATTGTGATGTCTTTAGCAGCTGTTTGGATTTTTTCTGACGGCACCCATTCACTGCAGAGGCTCAGCTGGTGAGCAAGTGATGCTAGATCTAGCTGCTGTGTGTGTGTGTTTCAGACAGCAGAATGTTGAGGCCCTGTTGAAGAACATGTTTGAAGGGGAAAAGAGTGAAGTGTGCATTGTCAACGGAACTCAAGTTTTACTCACACTGTTGGAATCTCGTAGACCAGGGTAAGTAACGCAAACACAGACATGTTTCATCTCATGTTCACTGTTGGTAAAGCGTGTGTTTGCGTGTAACAGTGTTGAGCAGGTGATTGACCCGTGCTCTCAGGGATTGGAAAAGTCTTACACTGTAAACAACAGCATTTTAATGGGCATCCAGCCGCACCTAAAGCACTTCCACCACCTTCTGTTAAACCCACCCAAGGTTGGTCTGCTCCTGCAGTTTTATTACAAGTCGAAGCGAAATCCCTGAAAGATGTCGCATTGAGGATGTTTCGACTCTCTGTGCTCAGAAATGTGTGATGCTGACCACGATGGGCGTTTTGGAGGAGCCGTTTGGCAACACGCGACTGCATGCATCCAGACTGATGGCTGCTCTTCTGTACACCAGAGCTCCCAGAATCCACCTTGAGCTCTGCCAACTGAACATGATCAACCTGCTGCTGGTATTAGTCATTCTTAGTCTAGTCAACCAATAAATAAGATGCGATGTTATTTAATTTTACGTTTTAATCTTATAAAGTTGGACAAAATTTAGCTTTGCATGAATAAATACAATTTTACAATTCTTACTCTTTCTCAATCTGTAGGATTTGTTTTTTAAATTCTCCTGGAACAACTTCCTACACGTCCAAGTAGAGCACTGCGTGTCTGCCATCCTTATCCAGACGCCATCGAACGGGGAAAAGATTCAGCTGGAAACACAAGACACACAAAACTCAGACAAATCTGACATGTTCACTTGCTGTGACATGATAAAGCATGTAAGTACCAATAGTGTGTTCTCTATTGTTTGAGTAGGTCTTGTGAAATGTGTGTATGTGATTGTGTGTGTGTGTGTGTGTAGCTGCTGAAGGACTGCAGGCTGGTTCAGAGGATCTTGGATGCTTGGGAGGAAAATGACAAAATACAGTAAGGACAAATTTCTAAATGTCAGTATTTTTATATTATATTACATGTGTAGTAATTAAAGCATCTGTTGGTGTGTGTATGTTATAGGGAAGCTGGAGGCATGAGAAAAGGCTATATGGGTCATCTGACCAGGATTGCTAACACAGTGGTGCAGAATGCAGAGAGAGAACAGGAGAAGACCCAAATCGCACAGCTAATAAAAGGTAGCTGACTCGCAGTGTTTTTGTCTGTGATTTACATGTTGTATTCTTTATCTTTGGTATTTATGTGTTTGACAGAGCTACCAGAGGATTATGAAGCACGCTGGGAGCAGTTTGTGAATGAAACGCTAACAGAAACGAACAAGAAGAACACAGCAGACCTGGTGAGATTTCATACAAGGACAATTGTAGGGAAAATTACAGTGTCTGCAAATCGCCTTTTAATAAGCATCCTGCTCTTAACACAGGTGTTCTCAGATTATCAGATCCAGCAGATGACTGCGAACTTTGTTGATCAGTTTGGGCTGAATGATGATGAATTCGGAGACCATGACGGCAGCATCAGGTGATTTCCTGTACAAAGGTGTAGATTTAGAGATTTCATTATTAAATTAATCAGTAGTTCGCGAATTATTCATTATTAAAATATGTAAAAATATTTGTGCTGTCAAACGATTAAGCACAATTAATTGCATTAATTAAATGTTTATTTATGATGTGTGTATATATATCAATAAACAAACAAATAGCATATTTTTTGAAAATATTTACATGTCTTTATTTTTATTTACATATGCATAATAAATAATATAAAAATAAAAAATTATACAATAACATAATGTATACACATAAATACACATGCATGTACAGTATATATTTAAGATTTGTATTTATATATTAAATATATATATATATATATGTACTATATATATTCTAAAATTATATATATTAAAATTGCATGTATATATTTAAGATTTTTATTTATATATTAAATATATTTATATAAATTATTTATTATATATATATATATATAAAATGTATTATATATATTCTAAAATTATATTAAAATTATATTTAATATATAAATACAAATCTTAAATATATACATGCATGTGTATTTATGTGTATACATTATGTATGTGTGCTGTGTCAATATATAAACATTTAAATTTTTAATGCGAAATTCAGAATTCATTCAAAACTAAATCAAAAATTAATTTAGATGCACAAAATAATCTTTTTTTTATCAATTATGTACAATAAAATAACTTACAGTTACCGTACTTAGAAAAAAAATCATTTTATTGATTGATTTTATTGATTTCAATTGATTTGACGTTTCTGTGTCGGTTTTTCTTGCAGCGCCACATTCGATCGAATCACAGAGATCAAATTTAACCTGGTGGATGAGGGGGTGAGTGTTACCTAATGTCAATTTTTGTGTTTGTTTTCATCTAATTTACACTCTTTGCTAACCCTTCCTGTTTTTCCTCATCTCTCAGGCAAGCTCTGCCATCTTTGAGACTCGCACGAAGGAGCGAATACGGCCATTGGATGATGCTGAGGAGGAGGAAGATATTTGGGAGGATAAAGAAATCAACTATGCAACACAAGTGAAAGCAAGAAGCAGGTTCATAAAAACACACACACATACTGACACACAAAACAGCCATTTCTCTGACTGCTGCATATCTTCGTTAGGTTTGGATTGGTGCCCAACGCTCAGAAGAACGAGGCGGATGGTGGCTCTCGCAGACGTCTGGGGTCACCTGACATGGAGTGGTTTCCAGAGGCCAAACAAACTCAAGAAAACACCAAGAACCAGGAAATGGACAAGCAGTCCAGCGATCCACAAAGTACGTTCTCAGCTCACAAAAGCTAGATCTAGTCAGCTGATGCAATATAGCAACTGACTGGGAAGATGATTATCACCCATCAGGTCCTGGCTGGATAGCGAGTTTTGAAGACGACTTCAGCTGTCGGGATTTTGCAAGTATAGCGATGGATACGGGCTCCAGCGTGTGGGGGAGCTCTACCACCCAGCTCAGTGAGACGGAGGAGAAGGGGTGGGCCACCTTCACAGACTTCCAGCCCTTCTGCTGGTGAGGGAGGGACTGTGTTTGACTTGATATTGTGTGTTCATGTCATGCTAAACACTCTCATGTTCTGTAGTTCAGATGCAGGACCCAGATGCAGCTCACCCGTGGACTCAGAAAACCCAAACAAACCCAACCAAAATGAAGAAGGTAATTTGTTAATACATATTAATACATTTTTTTAAATGTAAGTGCCTGTAGTCTTAATTTCCTATGCAAGAATGCAAAATACATGCAAATAAATATTATTGTTGTTGATTTTAGTAGTAGTAATAACAGTGTGATATTGTATTATTTTTTTATAATTATTATTAATAATAAAGTCATGTTTAAATTGAATACTTTATTAAAATAAATGCAAAGTAAATAAAATAAATAATAAAAATTAATTTTCTCCCTCTAAATGCTTATAAACCATTATAAACAGTATACATTTTCTATCCAAGATGCTTATAAAAGTTTGATATTATTATTATTATTGGTAGAATTAATTGTTATTATTACTATAAAGTGTACCTTGTTTGTGTATATTTAATAATAGTAGTAATATTAGGTATTTTTCAGTTCTTTTGATTATTATTTGTTTTAAATGCTCTTGAAATGGCGTCTCAACATCAGCTCGTATGTCTTGTGTAAGTTAAAGGCTCGTCAGCGTGTGTGTGGAGTGTGTGTGGGGCAAGGAAGGCTCCGCTGGTGGCGTCCGACAGCAGCTCCAGTGGGTCAGACAGTGAGGAAGAGGAGGAACGAGCCAACATCATCACAGAAAGCGTCGCCAATGCCAAGGACAGCGTTAAAATCTGTGTAGATGCAAAAAACGAGAAGGCAGTCTTCGTCAGGTAAAACACATTATTGCATTTCATCTATACATTAATACATTTACATATTGACATCTGAGAAAGCGTTATATGCTCCACTGTCTTTCAGTGACACTAATGCCAGAGCAACAGGTGGCATGGCAACAGATGTCATAGCAACAGGAAGCATCACTGATACTCAGTCGCCCAAGGAGCAGAAGTGAGTGTTTTTTTTTTCTCTGGAAATTACTGGACTTGTAGTTAAAGTGTCTAAATATAGTTTCATTCTACAGAGGCGACTCTAGTAGTAATGGTCCGAAGTAACAGCGTTTCACTCACTGCTCGCCTCCATCCCCATGACGGCTGTTACTCCACCCATCAGATGTTGAAGGCCGTGGCTTTCTGTTTTCAGACACGTTTCCCCTCCCTCTGGCATCTGCTGTTTCCATCGGTCTGGCAGTCTATAGTTACATGGGTCATTTTGGTTTGAGCATAAGCGGTACTCAAGTTGATCTCTGTCTTCCCTAATGAAGACATCTTCACTGTTGGGAACACTGACCTTTGAACCCTGTGAGAGCGGCCCCAATACAGTCTGTCTGTGTGTGTTGAGTGTTGTGGAACTAGAATATAATGCACATCACAGGTGAAATCTCATGTATGCATAAATATGCTTGGTACATCTACAGGTGTGATTTATAGTGTTATTTTTACGTTCCTGAACCAGTATTTTTCACTTAAAACAGGCAAGTGATGAAGTCTGTGTGTGTGTGTGTGTGTGTGTGTTGACTGATATCTCTGTTTGCTGTAGCCCTTGGGCCCGGTACTGATTTTATTTCGGTACTGATTTGTTTGCACTTATGTTTCCAGCTCCGCCCATCATTCACAAAACACACACATCTGAGCAAAAATAATTGGGAGCAGGTCTCAATATTTCTGTTTTGTTGAAGGCTGTTTTTATATAAAAGTATGGAAGCTTGTATCCACAGGAAGAAAAATAAAGGTAATTGCACAGTTGAAACTTTTTCCCTCAGAATTGTGAGAAAAGATATGAACTCAAATGTAAAAAAAGTTTTTCTAATTGTGAGCAGTTCTGTGGAAAAAGTTAGAAATGCGAGGAAAAGTCACAATTACCTTGTTTAATTCTGTGACGGAATCAAGCTTCAATATAAAAGGGATAGTTCACCTACAGGTAAAAATGTACTCAGTCATTCTTGTTTGTAACAACATCATGATTTCTTCCGAAGAACACATTTAATAGAATGTTCATGCTGCTCTTTTTCACAGAACGCATGCAGAAGGTAATTTATATTGTAAAGTTTCAACAATAGAACCAAAAAATTTGTCATTGTGACTAAAAAATAGATTTTTGCATCCTGATTGATCAAAACACCAGGGGCTTAAAACCTTGTGCTTTGTGTTGTATAGCTGATTTGTTCATCTTTAGCAAATGATGATTTAAATTTCGTTTTCCTCACACAACGTTATCGGGAAACAAGTCATTTAAATTAATTTCTTCTTTTAGGATGACAGCGTTTACATTCTTGGAGTGAACTATCCCTTGTAACATGTTTATGTGTCTGTGGTTGGTTTCAGAACGAACTCAGGAACGTTGTGAGTCTGTGTGCAGAAGAAGAACCGAGGGCACGTGTGCCTTGAAATATCAGAGAATGACACAAGAGTGTTTAACACATGCACATACAGTGGGGCAAAAAGATATTTACTCAGCCACCAATTGTGCAAGTGCTCCCACTTAAAAAGATGAGAGAGGTCTGTAATGTTTATCATAGGTATACCTCTACTATGAGAGACAAAATAAGAAAAAAAAAATACAGAAAATGGCCAAGGCCAAAGAGCTGTCAAAGAACACCAGAATCAAAATTATAGACCTGCACCAGGCTGGGAAGACTGAATTTGTGGTAGGTAAGCAGCTCGGTGTGAAGAAATCAACTGTGGGAGCACATACAAGATCCCTCGATCTGGGACTCCATGCAAGATCTCCCTTCTGAGATTTTAAGTGATAACCTCCCTCCATCAGCAAGGGCAATGAAGAAGAAAAGTGGCTGGGTTGTTCAGCATGACGATCTTAAACACACTGGGACAACGAAGGAGTGGCTTCGTAAGAAGCATGTCAAGTTCTTGGCGAGGTCTAGCCAGTCTCTAGATCTCAACCCCATAGAAAATCTTTGGAGGGAGTTGAAAGTCTGTGTTGCCCAGCGAAACATTACAGCTCTAGAGTAGATCTGCTGGAGGAATGGGTTAAAATACCATTCCAATACCAAATAACAGTGTGTGAAGTCTTTGTGAAGACTTACAGAAAACCTTTGACCTCTGTCATTGCCAACAAATAAAGTATTGAGATGAAATTTGGTTATTGACCAAATACTTATTTTCCAACATAATTTACAAATAAATTATTTAAAAATCCTACAATGTGATTTTCTGGGGTGTTTTCTTATTTCGTCTCTCACAGTTGAGGTATATCTATGATGAAAATTACTTGCACAAATGCACAACTTTTTTCCCCCACTGTATATCTTTAATCACATCTTCCTATATCACTGTCAGGTCTTAGTAATAATCGTCGATGCATATTCTTTACGATATGTACACTTTAATATTATATTTTTATGACTAATTACTAGCGAAACACTAGAACACTGCAGAGTCCACTTGAATCTTGAGAGACAGCAATAATAGTATGAATAATTTCTTGTTTTGTTTGTTTTCTTTTTCTTATTAGTAATGTAGCTTTGAAATGTGCACACGGGCACACAGACTGTTTGTGAGAGCGAGTGTGTGTGAATGTTGAAGAGGCTCGGCGTGTTTTCAGTTTGTTTTTGCACTTTTTAAAAACTTGATTTTGATACCAAATCCAATGGGATGTTAGTGGCGGTACAATAACTAGAGCCCTCGGTCAGTGTTTGGTCTATGTGCATTTTTGAGTTTACAAGTCATTTTCTATGGAAGCCTGTTTCCGCCACTGAATAAACCAAGGTTATTGCAATTTTTGCTGTGAGATCTAAAGTCAGAATCGCGAGATCTTAAGTCAAAATTGCGAGATCTAAAGTCAGAATCACAAAATCTAAAGTCACAGTTGCAAGAAATTGTGAGCTCTAAAGTGTGAATTGCGAGATCTAAAGTCAAAATCGCAAGATATTGCGAGATCTAAAGTCAAAATCGCAAGATATTGTGAGCTCTAAAGTGTGAATTGTGAGATCTAAACTCAGAATTGCGAGATCTAAAGTCAGAATCATGAGATATTGCGAGATCTAAAGTCAAAATCGCGAGATCTAAAGTGAATTGCGAGATCTAAAGTCAGAATCATGAGATATTGCGAGATCTAAAGTCAGAATCGCGAGATCTAAAGTGGGAATTGCGAGATATAAAAAGTCAGAACTGCGAGATATTGCGATATCTAAAGTCAGAATCGCGAGATCTAAAGTGAATTGCGAGATCTAAAGTCAAAATCGTGAAATCTAAAGTCAGAATCGCGAGATCTAAAGTCAGAATTGTGAGATCTAAAGTCAAAATCGTGAAATCTAAAGTCAGAATCGCGAGATCTAAAGTCAGAATCACGAGATACTGCGAGATCTAAAGTCAGAATCGTGAGATCTAAAGTCAGAATCGTGAGATCTAAAGTCAAAATCGTGAAATCTAAAGTCAAAATCGCGAGATCTAAAGTGTGAATTGCGAGATCTAAAGTCAGAATCATGAGATATTGCGAGATCTAAAGTCAGAACCATGAGATCTAAAGTGTGAATTGCGAGATCTAAAGTCAGAATCGCGAGATCTAAAGTGTGAATTGCGAGATCTAAAGTCAGAATCACGAGATACTGCGAGATCTAAAGTCAGAATCGTGAGATCTAAAGTCAAAATCGTGAAATCTAAAGTCAGAATCGCGAGATCTAATATGTGAATTGCGAGATCTAAAGTCAAAATCGTAAAATCTAAAGTCAGAATCGCAAGATCTAATGTGTGAATTGCGAGATTAAAGTCAGAATCGCAAATTCTAAAGTCAGAATCACAAGATATTGCGAGATCTAAAGTGTAAATTGCGAGACCTACAGTAGAATTGCAATATAAAGTCGCAATTCTGAGTCTTTTTAGCTCGTAATTAGGAGTTTATGTCTCACAATTCTGAGAAAAAAAGTCACGTTTGTTTAGTTTTTTAATTCAGTGGAGGAAATAGGCTTCCATAGTTCGTTGTATACATGAGTTAAAATCGCAGATGTTTGCGAGTGTGTTTGTGTTGTGAGACCAGATAGAAATGTCGGCCGATAAGTACCAGGCTCTCTGCTTGAATGTAATTCATATTTATATGTTAATTTTTATTTTCTTATTCATATTTTTATTGTTTTGCCAAATATTTTTTTTAATATTCCCGTTAATGGATAACAGGGTTCTTTTATCTCCTCGCGGAGGCTGAATTCCTCTAATTTCTCTTCGTTGCTTCATATTTGTGATTTAAACTTAATTCAGCACTTCAATACCGCCACTTAGGTGTGGAATAGTAGTAAGGTCTTTACTAGAAACAAAAGGTAAGACACTAATCCCCCTTTATCTTGTCTTCCACTTACATACAGGTCTGTATTAACTTTTTCTGTGTAATGTAGTCCAGGCATTTTCTCCCAATCCCTAGATGTTTAGTTGACTTGAACGAGTTTTGCTGCTGTTAATGATTTGTCTTTTGCCGATGCATTAGCAGAACATGAACTGAAGGGAAGAAGGGAACTGAGTTTTTATCAAAACTGTGATGTAATAATTGTGCTAATATAATGCCACAATTAATTCTTGCATACTTTCAGTTAAGTTTCATATTCTTTCTTCCACCACACCACTATAAAGATTTTAAAGCTGAGTAAATAGATGCATCGCGACTTGCAATGTGAAATCCATGTTTCTGTTGTTGGGTTATTTTCTTTTCAGCTCTTGTATTTAGTCACATACCCAAAAACACAAACGCATACTGTATGTTATGAACTGGTACGATGTTTTGTGTTATTTTCTGCCTTGAGCATCTGTCCATGGTGTGAAACTGGAACGCAGGTCTGTTGTCATTTAGTCAAATGCCTTTTTAATGTATACTGATGCTGGTGGTTTATTTTTTCCTTTTTTTGGTAAAATGCAATACTGTACCCGTTATCTGTTGTCAGAGTTAGGCTTTAAAACCAGATATCAAACAAATAAATATTTCAAATGGGTTTTTGTGTCAAATGTGTTAAGCCAAAACACCTTCTTTGTTTCTTTGCACGTTATTAAACTAACTATGTATAGTCTCAATTAACTAGTTAATACTAAAACATTGGTTTGAGGGTCATTTATAACGAATAGTCATCTAGAAAACACTTTCCATAAAAAACCAACAAGAATGCAAGAGAAAATGTAATTATAGTGCAGATTAGTGTAATGTACCATTTAAAGATCACAACAAAACTTAAAGATAAGTAATAAATTAATGGGTAACACTTTATAATAACTACATGCTATGACTATTTACTAATGCTTAACTAATGACTCAGTTCATCCTTTATAAGCATTATTCCAACATTATTAGTCATTAGTAAGCAGTTTATAAATACAGCTAGAAATGCCTTGTTCATGATTTCTAAGCATATCTAAATTTACAAAGGAGATTCAAATGGTCAGTTATCTTCCTAACAGAAAAAAAACAAACACCACAGAGGGATAAAGAACTATTGACTTCAAGATGCAAAAAAATATAAAACTACAACTGTACACTTTGTTTTTCAAACAAAGTTGTACATTTTTTACATCTTGATATGAAAATACATTGTTCTGTATCCTTCTGTGTTGTTTGTTAAACTTTTTGTTGTTTAGAATATAAATGAGTCTTTATATCTTCTTTATAAATGCTTTAGAAGATATAAATAGTCCTCACTTCAGATCAGCTCATAAAACAGACATCTGCCAACTACTAAATGCTTTATAATACCTGACTTAATCATGAATTACAGGAACATGTGTTAATAAAGCACTTATTAACACACTGAACAACTATTAACATGTGTCTGAAAAATAAGATTTATTAATGTAAATTTTAATAATTTACTTATTATTTACTTACATATCATTAAATACTGTTAACTCCTAAATAACTGGTTTGTAAATAACGAATTAATTTAAAAAATGATAACCTGATCATTAAATTAAGTATGAAAATAAAATAATTAAACATTATATATAAATGCTCAAGAACAAGGCATTTATTGATGCATAATAATGTTGAACAATGGTTTATAGAGGATGAAATAAATACTTACTAAAACTTAACTAATCATTCATAGTGTGTAGTTATTATAAAGTGTTATCTGCCATTTATTAATCTTTGTTAATGTTGTTCATTGTTAGTTCACCATACAAACATAACTTAAAGCATTAGTAAATGCTGAAATCAACATTATGATTAATAAATGTTGTAGAAGTACGTTATCGTTCATTTTTACTTCATGTTAACTAATATAGTTAACTAATGAACCTTATTGTAAAACGTTACCTAAATTTTAATAAAAAAATATGAGTTTGATCTTAGATCTCAACCATTATATAGCCTTAAGTTTATTAATGACACAATATATTAACATTTTAATGTAGGCTCAGTGTTTCACAGAAATTATGCATCGCAAAATAACATTATTGTAAAAATCTGTGAATTGTTTTTTAGATGTTTAGCCATTCGGTGCCTGATTATTGTGATGCAGAATGAATGTACATCTGTAGCACTGTATTGGTCTTATTTGTTAATGCATTAGTTAAAATTAACAATGAGCATAATTTTCTAAAGCATTTTTAGTTCATGGTTCTGAGTGGATTAAAATAAATTTTTTGAAATGAACCTATATTGATAAATGATGTGAAAGTACTGTTTATTGTTAGTTCCTGTTAATAAGAACTTATAAAGTGTTACTTTTATATATAATGCAGTACAATTCACAGAATTGTAATGCATTTTAAAATGTTGTCATGTCATCATGAATATGAAATCAAAAGAATGAACAAAAATTCCATTAATGGGAATGACAGCAATCCTGTGTGAAGTGCACTGAAAGTGAAAGCTCCCCTGAAGGCACGAGAGGGCGGTGCCTCAGGTGGAAGGAGGCGGGGTGGCTTGGGGAAGTGGGCGTGACTTTGAGTGTGTGTGTGTGTAAGAGAGTAAATATTTTTCACTACTGGTGGAACCTGTCCGTCTGCTTCACCAGAGACACAGAGACTGAAGTGTAGGACGCACAAAGAACAGCGGAGAGAACACAAACACATTTACCAGCTAGAAACCAGAAAGAATGCAGGACGGAGCAACAGTCTGGACGTAAGACAAGGATTGGACATCATATAGATGAAGGTGGCATGCGGTGTGTTTGTTTACGTGACAGGTGCGAGTCCGAATGAGTCTTGTGTGTGTTTCTGAGGACCTTTAATGGGTAGAAGCGTCCTGGATATGGGGGGATGTCAGAGTTACAGCAGCTCTGATGAAGAGGATGCAAACGCTCTGAAGGCAAACTACACCAATGTCAGCCTGTTCAAAGTGTGAGTATATACTGCACCTACACGCTCTAGATAGACAGTAAACTAAGGAATGCACACATCAGACAAATGTCTGCTGAAAAGATAACACCAGCATATCTTCAGAGAGAGAATGTGTGTGAGTGTATCAGTAGTTTCAGCTGGGCTTCGTGTTGGAAAAAGGCTGAGAGTTAAAGGAAACTTCCACAAGTCCATGTGTGTTTGTGTGTGAAAACATGGACCCTCTGCACAAGGGTTTATGGGTAAACACACCTACCATGGCTTGTGTGTTTACATACCGCACACCGTGCATGAGTGCAACTAGGCATTTTCACAAACGTTGTCTAAAACCAACACTTTCACAAGCATTCATCTCTACTTATATCATGATATATGCATCTGTACATTATAAATAGTATTGTATTTGTAGTATACTGTAAGTCAGTCACTTCTAAATTAGTTAATATTTTAAACTGTTCTAATGTGACCATCTAATAGGAATAAAACCTCACATCCAGTAAATACTAAAAATACTCAAATTGTTAGTTTTTTTCTAATTTCCCACTAAACACATCAAGTTATGCAACTACAGCCATAAAATGTGAATTAAACATTTTTTTTGTAGAACAATATGTGCTCCTGGACCAAAAAAACAATCTTAAAAACACAGGTATATTCGTAGCAATAACAAAAAATAAATTGTATGGGCCAAAAAATTATACATATCTTTTTAGGATTTTTTAATGTCAAAAATCATTAGGATATTAAGTAAATATCATGTTCCATGAAGATATTTTTGTAAACTATGCATTATGTATATGCATTGCTAAGAACTTAATTTGGACAACTTTAAATTTGTTTCTATTTTCTCAGTATTTGTGGTCCAAGTAGTTGACAAATAAAAATTGGACTGTGTCCTATGGTGTGACATACATACAAATGCAGTAATGCAAAGTAAATGCAGAGTTGTTGTTTTTTTAATTATTGCTGTCACAGCATAGGAGACATATGCCATCTACCCATGTATATTATAAGTGACCAAAGTTCTTAAAAAAAAAAAAGCAGCATTACATCACCTCAAGTGTCCACTGCAAATAGTACAGTAATGAAATGTGCTGCAGGTGATACCTGAGGGATCTTGCTGAAAATACCTCTCATCAGAGTGGCAGAATTAGACATAATCAAGCACGCGATAATGCAACAGGGTGTGTTGTGAATGTCACGATGCTTACATCACTTGGTAATGAGCAAAAACATCTGTGTGTGCAATATACAAAAATGCAACAGCATTTGCAGATTGCATAAGTGTGGCATACTGTAAGTACCTCACAACCTGTTTTAATCAGTCAAGCCAAGGCCGCCATCTCAAACACACACTATCAGTTATTTCAAGGCTGAATTCAGAGGTCTGTTTTCTCTGCGTTCACACACTCTGAAGGTCAGCGTGTGTGTGGTTTTTCTCATTTGCATTGTCTCTACAGTAGAAAACGGCACTCTTTCCAGTAAGAATGTGCTGATTGCTCACTAATGCTGTCGGAAAACACAGCCTCCTTCAGCACATATACATTAATCAACCAGCCCCATGTGCACACACAACAAACTACATCCCTGTGTGTCCTTGTGTAGCGTCACACTGTGTGTGTTGGCAAACTGTTTTCTATTTGCTCAACAGCATAACTATTTGGACACAAATTAACTAGCAGACGAGCTCAATGCAAAGGAATTTCACGTGGCAAAGCCAGCCAGGCACATACTGCAGCTGTATACAGTATGAACCCATTAAACCAATCCAGCTTGGTTATGGCTCCTTTTTTTCTTTTTGTAACTCACTTTGGATAAAAGCACATTCACTAAATTCGTAAATGTTTAAAATGACCCTCCTATCCTGGTCATATTGTGTACAATTCATTAGTGTTTAGTGTAAATGTGGGTGTGTGTATATAAAAAGAGCTTTTATCAAAATGTAATAAATTACTCTGCTGTGGATTCTCTTTGAATATTCTGTTGACTGTGTTTGTTGACAGAAAGAATAACAGTCTGCATTTAGTCCCATCTGCTGAGGTCAAACCTTACCTGAAAGATCACTTCCTGTCCAGACGCCTCACTGATCTTGATCTTCTGACCCTCTCTGCCTTGCCACACGGCCTCGACCAGCAGGAGTGGATAGCAACAAACAGTGAGCGTTCAAACACACAAACAAAATATTAAAAATTAATGCCAGAAACAACCATACTAAAATTAATTAAAACTAATATTTTTGTGTGTGTGTACAGCATAAATTAAATACACACATACAAGTGCACATCATGGCAGTTAAACACCCAGTGATTAAAAAAACGATGACACACTCAAAAGTGAGCAATTCAGGGCTTAAACAATAGACTAGAGACATGTCAAATATTTCCCAACATATGTATAATGTTCAGAAACACGTAAAGGAATGATGGGAATGTGTTGGGCTTGGCTCACATATGTAGACATTTGAATAAAGGCTGGTCTGTAGCTTAACTTATTCTGACCTGGGATCACCCACTTACAGTTAACTTAACAAAAATATTACATACAAGGACAAAACAAAACGTTTGAGATCACGTTATTTTTGTTTGGCACTATGCATCAGATTTTGGGTTTGTTAGGCTCTGTGTGTGTAGTGTGTGTTAACTCATCTTACCATCTCTTCACCAGCGGTGTCGTTTTTCCAGCACACAACCCTCTTCTTCAGCGCTCTGTCTGAATGTTGCTCAATGACCACGTGTCCGGCAGCTAAGAACTCAGGAAACATGTGAGAACAACAAACACACCTCATTACAGCTAGATGAAAGAGACTAACTTAATTCACAGCTTAAATAAAGGCAGGAAAATGTGGCATATGTACACCTTACCAAACATTTCCTAAGTAACAGTTTATTATAGTTAATAATACACTATCAGTTTTATAGTAGTAGCTGTGTAGTCACTATGGTATTATGATGGAAACTACACTGTTACATATACTTATACTTATATTATACTTATGTGTGTGTGTGAGAGAGAGAGAATATATACACATATACATATGGTTTATTGGGACTCTTCATAAGTGTAATGATGTTTATACTGTACAAACTGCATGTGTTATGGCCCTTCACCTACTGTACACCTAAACCTACCTATCACAGGAAACTGCATTTTTTGATTTTCAAAAAAAAAAAACACAAGCTTTTTTAAATAATGAAAACACTGAAAATGTCCTCATAAATCACCTTCATATTTTAATACCTGTCATACCCATGTCATTATACATATTTGTGTCCTCATAAACCACATATACATATATATACACATACATATACATATATACACATACATATACATATATACACATACACACACACACACACATAT
>JAUCNO010000318.1:2823651-2838132 GCA_032353835.1 Enteromius viviparus | reverse complement strand
TACATTCAGAACATTAGAAATGCTAGTTGGTGTTCCAGTATAATCCGTCCGCCGAAACTCATCCAGTGAGAAACGTTCTGCTCCCATTAAAATGCGTTAAAATAATTTAGCGTGTTATTTTTCTGTAATTAATTAATCTAAATTAACGCTTTAAAGTCCCGGCCCTAATAAATATAGTAATCAATATGATAAAAAAACAGCTCATTTCCATGATTTGCCACAAAATTATGTTTTATTATTATGTACGGCAGGCTGATGATACACTGGTCTTGTTTTTGAGCAATGTTGCGGTCAATAGACAACCAGGTGAAACACTGGGCCCAAAACCTATTTAAATTATTCAGAGAGAAATTTGTTACACAGTTCCAATGGAAAAGTGCCCAAGAAACATTGGATGACATGCGAAAAAAATTATCCTACTCACAATAGTGCAAACACCAGACAAATAAAAATCTGAAAAATAAAATCTGATCAATGTCTTGAGGTGTGACAACCATAGTATAAGTGGAATAATTGACTCTGGGGCGTTGAATTATTAGAAAAATAATGCACACCCGCATTAATTTTCTAATAATTCAACGGCCTGTCGTCAGTTATTTCTTACTTAATTGTTGCACAGCACTAGCCTCCTGAGGAGCCAGACTGAAGACAGGGAAGCACGTGTGTCCAAGAGTGAGGGAATATTAGTGCATGCCACAAATAACTCGGACTACAGCCAGAGAAATGCTTGATTAATAACAGGCTTCAAACAGTCCATCTAAAACTGTCTAATGCTGCCAAGTCTCTAATTTCATACTTAAACTATACGTCAGCTTCGGTGTGAATGCCTGAATGATGTATTCAAAATAGATCTGGACAATGCGTGCATGTGCTTCTCTGGTGGTCAACCAAACGATTTCTCTTTCTCTCACCAGATCGACTTTTCCCAGCAAACCCGGGAAGCTTCCAGAAACACGGGGTGGTAATGCCATGGAAACGGTCACCATTCCTTCAATAGCCTCGAGTGCCGGGGCAAGAGAGCGCCGTGCGGTCTGGAGGGCCCTCCTGCATAAAGGACCCCCGGCGAAACAAACCAACACACCGGCCAATCAAAACAGGGAACATTTCCGGGAACGCCGGCATGTCCTCAGAGGGTCACGAGGTCAGCTGATGCGTGTGGGATGCGTGCTCGGCACATGCCAGGTACAAAACCTCAGCCACCGTCTCTATCAGCTGAACGGCCAAAGCGGACGGCAAGACGCACCAATCAATCCCAGAAGTCCACATAGTTACGGATAAGGCTATGAATGAATACACAGTAAAAACCTATTCAAAAGTGTATCTACTACAGAAGACCACCAAGCGGGCAACCAATTAACTGGCGTGATCAATTTACAGGCGTCCTGTCACGAGAAATCCTATCTTTTGAAATAAAGGAGTCCATTAATGTGCTTACTGGAACTTTAAGAACTTCTTTGCCTAAACAAAAACAACTGGTTATGAGCTTCTGCAACTTTGACGTCGTTTAACATTAACATACGGTATGATCGCCAACATTAACCTGCAAGCTTCTACTTAAATGTTCAGAAACTTGGCCTGGATTTCATACGGAGTAGTCAGAATGTTAGATACCTAAACACCAGAGGAAATAACCAGAAGTGTAAAAAATGAGGGAAAGTTTGAGAAACCTGACTGTGTGCAGCTCTTACAGTTTTTCTTTCAGTATGGCTTGTTTATAGAATCTTTCTAATGTCTTAAAGAAATGCAACTTTGGAGCCAATAGAAAACACTACTAAAAAAAAAACATCTCAGGGAAGAGAACATTATTTGTGCCCTTTTAACAATCAATTGTCCTTTTCTAAAGGTCAAATTCAGAGCAAAGTCTTTTGATACTTCATGCCCTCCTGAAATGAAGTGACTTGAACCTTTATTATCTTTACAGTAATCCCACACGTCTCTCGCTCTCAGCCACCTAAAGCTGAACAGAGTTTTAATGTGAACAGTAAACATCCTGGATTTGGACACTTAAGCTGTACTTATTTATGAATCTAACTGCATTAGATCAAATATCAAACCAAGTGTTTTTTTTAAAGTGTCCTCTATTATGGGTTAAGAAAGGTTTATATTTTGGTTTTGAGTCCCTAACATGAAGTTGACATGCATGCAAGGTCAAAAACACTTTTATTGTTTTATAATATGCATTCATTTTTACCTTATTTGTTCAATGACTCTCAAACGATTGGTTCAGTGATTCGTTTATCAGTGTTTGTGAGTTTTTAATGCAAAAGCGGCACCTAGTGGTGAAGAATGAATGTGCGTTTTCATTCATACCAACTCGAAAAGATTAACAAGTGGCGGGAAATATGCAAAAGTTTAATTCTGACCTCAACATAAAACGACTTGGGCTTTCTTTTGAGAGACAATAACCTTAAACATAGCACACTTTCATTCACTTAGAGCTGTGTTTCTCAATGAACGAAAGGCCAGTTTTTAAAAAATCCGTAATAGGGGCACTTTAAAAGAAAGGTTTGTTGTGTTTGTATTTAAAACATCTAATTCAATTATTATTGGTCATGCCTCGATGTTAATCCTGACACAGTATGTTGCATCTAAATATATGTGGAATTAATTTTTTCAGTGAATAACATTTTAACAAGTTGTTCAAAGATGTTTTAAATTGCAAAAATGCTCAAAAAAAAAATTGCAGTTAGTTCTGAGAAAAAGCTCAGGATCTTCTTGCAGATACCGTTGGGTTTGATATACAGTAACTGTATTTAAACAGGTTTCCGAATCTCTCCTCTCATCAGCCAATGGCTGGACAAACAGATAGTCCCATCCCAAACCATACTGAGCCAACATCAACCTGTTAGGCCGCTCAGACCAACAGAGTAATGTTACAAGCGTCACAGACTCGCACTGTTTACACTCTTCGGGGAAACGAAAGTCTTACTTATAGCCATCCCTGCACTTTACACTAGGACTGGAGAAAGTATTTTCACTTGGAAAAATTACACACCGTCACTTTAAATGTGTCCACATACCTTTTGGGACCACTGTATATTCCCATTTAAACTATTAAAATGTCAAATCTTCATCCATAAAGCTCTCAAACTTTCAACACTGTCTGATGGTGTACGTTGCACATGCCAGTCTCAAAACATAAAAATCACAAACACAAATAAAACATGGGCGACAAATATAAACAATTCTCTGGCCAAACAAACACAAACACATTCAGTTTGTCAGTGTGTCAGTGGTGGAATGTCTGTTATGTTCATATAAAGGTCAGAGGTTAATACTAAACATTAAGCACTTTAAAAGCAACTTGATCAATCACCTTCTTTAATGCCACTGACTTGAATGGAAGAGATGTTATTTAATTCTAAGTTAACAAAAGCTTGTGTAAATATTTTGCAAGTGTATAATGGCTGAACCTTTGTTTCGGTTTCAATAAAGAAAAAACAAATGCAAATGGTTATTGTTTTGTTTGTTAGCGTCACGTGGGCAGCTGTAATAGATTGCTGATGCATATAGTATATGCGCAGATCATTAGCGCTGTGACCTTCTGAGTCCGAGCGACACTGGTGGTATTATCAATAGGCCAGCATGACCCAGAAGCAAAGTGGTAAAATCAATGTGACATGGACTCGGCTGCCTTACTGCTTTCATAAAATCAGCAGTAATATAACAAAAATATGATCAAATGCACCAATTACACTGCCATTCACCACCAAAAAGTTGGGGGTGGTAAGGTTTTTAAAAGTTTGTTAAAGGAGTCTCTCCTGCATTCATTTCAGCAAACATACAGTCAAAACAAATATTATTAAATATGGCTTGAATGTATATATATATATATTAGTATTTATATATATATATATTAATTCATTATTACATTCACATCAGTGTTAACTCAGTGGTAGAGTTACACTCACCGGACACTGCACTTACTCCCAATCACTAAAGTACATTATTCTTTTAAAGTCTTGCTGATTAAACATTTTTTATATGGTCTGGATGCGCTTTTCTAGCACGCGCACACTACAAGCCTGTAAAATTGCGCCTAATTCCTGAACTAAGATATTTATTACACGTGATTGTGGTAACACTGTTAAAAAACACACAGCGTTAAACACATTTGCTTGTGTCTAAAGTAAAAGAAGAAGAAAAAAAGAAACCGTGTCAGTAGCTATATTAGATGCGTGCAGCTTTTAAAAGGACAGAACTATTAACATGCCGACGCTTGTCATTAAAGGGATAGTTACCTCAAAAATTATAATTGTCATTATTTATTCACTTACATGTTCCAAACCTGTATTAATTTCTTTCTTGTGTTAAACAATAAATAAGATATTTTGAGTAACCAAACAGTAGCTGGTCCTCATTACATTTAATACAATGTTCAACAGAAAAAAGACTCTCAGCTCGTTTTTATCTGAATGAGTTTGAGTAAATGATAGATGTAGTGTAGAAGTATATAGTGTTTCATCTTTCAATACTGCTGAATACACCTACTCTTCCTGAAAAATAAAGCTGTTTTTTCATATTATAAATATCTTCCCTTCTTTATTTTATACTTTGTTACATTGAAAGTTAATTAGTTTGTGTGTACTGCTCAGACTTGCAAAACAGTAAAATCAATGAGAAACAATCATGATAAAATTCTGATATTTTTTAAACAAAATCGTAATATGATATTTTTGCCATATCGCCCACCCCTACACCTCTGTAATTTGCAAAAGAGTCTAAAGAACCAACTAGAAAAAGAATCAGGGTAAAAATCGAGAATCGTAATTTCCTCAGAAAAAATCGTGATATGACGTTTTTTCCATATTACCCACCCCAAATTACGCTAATTTTATTTATTTATTTATTTTTTTAAATGTAATTTATTCCTGTGATGCAAAGCTGAATTTAACATCTTTATTCCAGTCTTCAGTGTCACATGATCCACATGATACGTTGACGAATAACAAAACAGCATTTTATTAAAATAGAAATATCTGGTAAGAATGCATTCACAGTCACTTTTTACTGCATTAATTCATCTTTGATAAATAAAAGTATTTAGTAAGCAATCTGGGCATTGTAGCCTATTGTAACTGAACTAAGACTGGATTTCAGACAAAGCCTACTACTGTATTAATTTGACATATAGTGCTTTTTACTTAGGCTTATAAAAAGACATCATTTAGTCACATGTCTCTTTCTTACCTTCTTACAGTCTCCTCGTGTGACATTCATCCAGGAGAGGTTTAGGTTAGACTGCCACCTGCTGGCATTACACATAAAATTACTAAATTACACAAAAAGAAATGTGAATATATTATATATGTTGTAATACATTGCATTGCTACAGTATGTTATTCACATCTACTATAATATAAAGAAAAATTGCAGTTTGAATTTTTTAAATGATCGTTAATGGAAAAAGATGCTTTGAGAGGCAGATGATATATACAGTAGTATTCATTTAATAATAAGATTTAATTTAAGACTGCTATTTTATTTTCTCTATAACTGCATAACCAAACATGTCAACAAAAAGAAATAAATATTGTAGATGTAGAACAAACATCACAGACCCACCCACAAACTATCAGCCAATAAGAACTAGGGGTGTGCCCTACTGTACACAAAAAGGACGCGCACTAAACTTTACATCAACTCTGGCTAGAAACAAACACGCAGGCTATCAATGCAATCATCGGAAAAGCCTGACCGACAGACAGCTCAGTATTTACAAAGTCAAATTCAAAGAATCGCTGTTATCAGGTTTCTGAACGTTCTGAAACACAAATAAAACAAATAAGAGTCTCTTGAAGCTGTTGTAAAATAATAAAAGTCACTGTAATCAGTGAAATAAAAAATTATCTGTAGGGAAGATAAGCTTATTCATAAATTAGCAAAATACTTTATTAGTTGACTGATACAAAAAATATGATTTTTAAAAAATACCTTTCATGCAGTGAGTTAAAAAAACCCGCCCACTTCAAATGAAAATACTAAAAGGCACGTTCAAACCAAGCACGATAACTATAACAATAACTATATTTGCGTCCACACCAGTGAACGAGATGGTCTCATGGTCTAAAAAACAAAGAAAAAAAAAAGAACAAGAATAGTGAAACCACATGAACAAATGTGAATATAATGGTGTATAGTAATGAAGTAACACGTTCACACTAAATTACTACAGCATAAAACCAAAAATCCCTTAGTCACTGTACCATACAGTGTGCCCTTTCTGAACCAGACTGTATTTAGGCCAAGATATAACAGTATTGAGTGCTCAAACACACAAACACACACCTTTACGCACACTGACGGACCCCTGGAAGCTTCAGAGAGAAAGCAAAGTTAAAGTGTTACTAGTGTTTCCCACTACAGTTCAGAGACCCCATACGTGCAGCATTGATAAATAGAGCAGTCCGAGACGCCAAACACACAACATCCTCAACACCACACTCGCAGCTGAATCATGAGGGTGGTGAACCTGGTACGTACAGACTATATGCTTATTTTACACACATGCTAATTTCCTCAATGGGGCGCAAAGCAGTTACTGTAGGCATTACACATGAATGAGTTAGTCAAGCAGACCATGTGTCTTAGTAGTTGTATCTCTCACTAGGGTCCGGATCCGTCTCTGGCGTATCGCCCTGACAGTCATGAGAAAGATAAATCAGAATTCAGGAACTTTGAGGTAAAACTTGGAATTATGTATATTTTCTTGTTTCATTCCTTTTAATACAACCTTGTTTTGATTTTGATGCGTGTACATGTCTTCCACAGAGTGGAGCTCTCTTTGACCGTGTGTTTAATACATACAAGCTGATGCACACGTACCAAACACTGGATTTTGTCAAACAGAAGGTTGGTGTATCAATGCAATAAATCAAACTACATGAACAGAAACAAACACATATATATAGTAATTTAAACATAACATTTAACAAAATATGTGCTTGACAAAAATAATTAAAAAGTAATTCATCTTATAATGTCTCAAATAGATTTTTGCCAGACAAGATTGTTATAATGAATGACATTTTAATGGGTAAATTTAATAAATTAGGGGAAATGTAAAAAAGGGGAAAAAACTAAATTGCAATTAATTTAACCTGAAAATTACTTTAAATTAAGTACTTAAAATTATGCTCTGTACCAAAAAAAAGCAGGTAAAAATAAAAAAATATAAATAAAATATAAAATATAAAATAAAATTAAAATATAAAATTTAAAATTAAATTAAACATAAAATTAAAAAAAATATAAAAAAGTATAAAATATTAAAAAATAAAAATAAAATAAAATCCCCATTCAGGTAAATTCCAAGACAATTCTGTTTTTAAAATCGGGCCGCTCTGTGAAGACCCAGACACATGACAGTCTTTACAAACACAAAAAAACCTAACATGACCTCTCACCTCTGACCTTCAGCACCTGGAATGGGCGAGCTGCAATCACTTCAGCATGAGCATGATGGAGAACCTCGATTCCCTGGACGAGCTTGTTGATGAATCCGACCCTGACGTCGACTTCCCAAACTCTTTCCATGCTTTCCAGACCGCCGAGGGAATCCGCAAAGAGCATCCTGATAAAGGTGAGAGATCAGCAGGGACGAAGGTCACAGTCATCGCCTTAGTGTACTCAGATAAGACTGTGTTTTACAATAACACATACCTCAAGTTGTTTTTGTGAAGTTCTGGATCGATATGTTTAAACGCATTTCTAAATGGAAAAGCTATTTGTATACTTATATTAAATTCAATTGGATTTTACAATTTGATGAAATATAACTTATCTTTTTACCCTTCTCCAGATTGGTTCCAGCTAGTCGGTCTGATCCATGACATTGGAAAAATCATGGCCCTGTATGGGGAGCCGCAGGTGAGAGACAAAAGCATCCAACCACAGAGTAAAAACCTTCAACAACTGTCACACAGGACCGATAACATACAGAATGCTACTGTGTGTGTTTAAGTGGGCTGTAGTCGGAGATACATTCCCAGTGGGATGCAAGTTTCAGAATTCAATAGTGTTCAGAAACTCAACATTTGAAGGCAATCCGGATGAGAAGAACCCTGCACTCAAGTACTATCTTCTAAACATCAAAGCTGTTATATAGATACTAGTATAGCTCATAGTGGATCAAAACTCATCCTAAAACCAAAATGCATTATTGTCTTATGACAAATTTTATGAACTTTTTTTTTGCATATTATGAGTTATTACTTTAATTTTAACTTTTATTAATTTCTTGATGTTTTAAATGTATTTTTATTCTATCTTTAGACTCGGAATTGTTTAAAAATATTTATATTTAGCTTTAATTTATGTTAGATCTAGTCATTTTAATAGTCCAGATTACTGCAAAATCAATATTTCTAATTCTTTTCACTTAATAATGATATTTTATTTATTATTTAAGCTTTATTTTAATGATCTAAAAATGTAAAAATACATTGTATAGCATTCTACCTCATGCTTTTGGCATATTTTCTTCATGGCAGCACAGAATTTGGGATTTATAAACCGAAATGTGGACTTGATAGCATCCTGATGTCTTGGGGACATGATGGTGAGTGATTTGAGAGATCTTCCCATGTGATCTTGCATCTTATTTCTCAGTGAGAAACATCAAATGTTTAAGATCAGGGAGAGAGAGAGAGAGAGTTTTATTCAGCAAGGAAGGATGCATTCAATAGAGTCAAAAGTCATGTTAATTTCAAATAAATGCTGTTGTGTTGAGCTTTCTGAAAAGAATCCTGAAAAATATTAAGCAGCACAAAGGTTTTCAAAATTGATAAATCAGAAATATTTCTTAAGCAGCGAATGATTTCTGAAGGATCATGTGACACTGAAGACTGGAGTAATGATGCTGAAAATTCAGCTTTGCATCACAGAAATAAATTACATGTTAAAATATATTCAAACAGAAAACAGTCATTTTAAACGTTAATAATATTTCACAATTTGTACTGTATTTTTGTTTGTTTTGTTTTGTTTCTTATTGACCTAAAACTTTCGAACAGTAGTGAATTTGCTGCTTAATTCTTCTTGCTCTATTCTAGAGTATCTATACCGGGTTATGAAGTTCAACAAATGCACCATCCCTGAGGAGGTAAACAAATCTCACAAACAATATGCTTTCATTCATGCCTTTAAAAGGAACACTCCATTTTGTTTCCTAAAAATAGGCTCATTTTCCAACTCCCCCAGAGTTAAAAAGTTGAGTTTTACCGTTCTCTGGGTCTGGAATAGCACTTTTAGCAGAGCTTGGCATAGATCATTGAATCTGATTAGACCAGAAGCATCTCGTTTAAAAATTGCACCTGCTGCGGTTTGATTATTACGCCGGAGAGTATAGTTCCTAGTCATATCTGCCTAGAAAACCGCAACTTCTCATTTTCCGTCGCTCTTAGTACACTATATAACTACAGAAGAGTTAAAGTTTTAATAGGAAAAATATCTTAACTCTTTGGTCATGCTTCTGGTCTAATCAGATTCAATGATCTATGCTAAGCTATGATAAAATGCTATCGCCAAACCCAGACATTGATTCAAAAACAGTAAAACTCAACTTTCTATCTCTGGGGGATTGGAGAATGAGCCTATTTTCAAAAAGTGTTCTTTTGAAAACCTCTTTCAAACACTTTCTTCTGCCAGGGTCTTTACATGATCCGCTTCCACTCCTTCTACCCCTGGCACTCAAACGGAGACTACATGCACTTATGCAACGAGAAAGACCTGCAGATGCTGCCCTGGGTCAAAGAGTTTAAGTAAGTCATGAGTTATTCAATGAGAGGTTGGGTATTCTGCTGTGTGACCCACATATTGAAGGATTGACCTGTCACTGAACAAAAACATGCGTCTGTTTGTCTTTCCTCTGACAGTAAGTTTGATTTGTACACCAAGAGCACTGAACTACCGGACGTGGAGAGTCTGAGGCCGTATTATCAGTCTCTCATTGATAAGTACTGCCCCGGGACACTGCACTGGTGAACTACAGCTCTACCAATCTGTCCTATTTCAAACATGAATGACGCTTCAAATCATGTGCAGTTATAGTTTTTGCTCTGTGGGCAATAGAAATGGGTGAGGAAATAAAAATTCAGCCAATTAGAAACATTTTGGCACTTTGGAATTTTAATATTGATTTTTGGAACGTTTAAGTAAAAACAAGGTATGAATAAAACAAGTTAATTCTTTTGATTTACAATAAACTGTGGCAATCAATTAAAATACCTATACTTTCCTACAACGTAAAACAAAATAGTCATTATTAATATTCAAGACTTAATCATATAAACAGTATTCATCAAGTATAACTCTAAACGATCAACCGTTTCATAAAATGTAAATTTCTTTGGAAATAATGGTGCTTGTGCCAGTGTATATTTTTCTATGTTTATTAAAAATATTACGAAACATTAAAGCTGAGTGTTTTTTGGTGCATCTTCACTTATACTAACACAACAAGCATGCAATACTACTGTACATCTCAGTGGTCAAATATAGCATTACAATACACAAATATCACAGACCATAACCAGTTACAGTCCAACAAACCATTTCATGTCACATACTACTGTATATTACCACCTATACATGACAGTCCAAGTGGGAAAACTATTTTAAATGTCATATTTCCTGGTACTTATGACAGTCTTAGCACACTGTAAGGCACTGAACATACTGGGCTTCGTTCATAAAATGATGCTCATCTAAATAGTGTTGTTTTTGCTGCATTCGTATGAAAGCGTAATTTATGCAAGAATGATTTTAAAAACACCACATCCTCTTCTGTTTAATGAGGTCCAGTATGTGCATTTAAATGTAGTTTTTAGTTATTTTGAAGTCCCATGTTTTTTTTCTTTATATGGTATGTAGCAGTTAGTGCAAAACAATAACCTACCTTGTTTCAGTCGGGTTTAGTTGAGCTACACTGGCTGGTAAATCCAGGACACTACTGGGAAACATGAATGCATCACTACACTGCCTACATCTCTCAAACCTGCCTGTGAAAATAGAGGAAAGCCAATGTTTTGACACAACGAGGGTGGAAGTGCTGGTGTTTTGGGGAAGATGTTATTACCCTGAGTTGGAATTTAAGTCCTCAGAGGATCAAAAATCCTCACTTCCTTTTCCTGAGGCTTCGGTTTCCTCTTCCAGTTCTCCTACCTGCTCTTCTTCGCTTGTCGCTTCTCTTTCCTGCTCTTTTCCGTCTTCTTCCTCCTCCTCATGTTTCTTCTCATCCTCCTGCGCCACATCGGAGCAGTTCTCACTTACGGCCTGTTTATCTGCGTGTTTGTTCTGGAGCGATTGGTGCTGGTGGTGATGTGCTGGAGATCTCAGAGAGTTGAGGAGACACACGGTCGCAGCCGAGCTGAAGAGAGTCCAGAGCAGAAGAGGAGCTGGCATCTCACGGGCATGTTCACTCACATGACTCAATAACTGAGGGAGCCAAGCATTCGAGCTGCGCCTCGGAGGAGCCTTATCCTGACAAACCAAAAAAAAAGATGCAGATGACATTTAAAGGATAGTTCACCCAAAAATGAAAATGTAATGTTTATCTGCTGACCCCCAGGGCATGTAGGTGTCTTTGTTTCTTCAGCAGAACACAAACAAAGATTTTTACCTCAAACCGTTGCAGTCTGTCAGTCATATAATGGAAGTCAATGGCAACCAAATGTTACAAAGCTTCAAGAGACCAAAAAACAGACGAAACCAAATTAAACCCTACGGCTCGCCTCTCTCTATAGAAACACAGTGTCTCTTGATTCACGTATTAAATATGTCTGTATTTATTTACATATTGAGCAAGTTCTATAAAAACGATTGAAAAACACTTGTTTGTATCAGACCGTGAACTTTAGGTTTGTTTGGTCTCCTGTGAGGATATCGACATTCAAAATGTGTCCCTGACAGAAGACTTGTTTCTTACCTTCAAACCATGTTGAACCAGCATCTGTTCAAGGTAAGAGTCACCAAGGTGCACCATGGGATAGAACTCTTCCACATACACCCGTCTCCACCATCGCTGGGGATATGACCTAAACACACACAAACACATCTAATATGACCAAGTCATAAAGACAGAAATGCAACCAATGAGGCTAAACATTAACCTTAACTAACTTTAAATATATTTAAGATAATATTGAATTTAAAGTTAATTTAATAAAAGTAAATAAAATAAATATTAAAAGTGTACTAAATTTATGAAAAACTTTTAAGCAACATTTTTACTTTGAGACACGTTTTAGTTTTAAAATAATTAAAAGTAAATAAATTAAAGCTAAACAAAAACAAAAATAAAATGTTTTTAATAAAAATAAAATGCACTCACCCATCACCTTTGGGCTCGGTGAACCAGTATTTGTAGCGGTGAGCTCGGAGGTACGCAGGAGGCTGTTTGTTGAACGGATACTGAGACTCATCTGTCTGAATGAGTCTGATCACTGCTCAACACACACACATGGATTATTTACTCAGTATAATACAAGACACTGATGCACTGGACACATTTCAATTTCATGCATGCAGATGTGGCCACATGTGGTCTCACCGTCTCGTTTGCCCTGCAGGAGTCTGTGTAAGAGACTGCTGAACCAGGGGCTCTGTGTGTGCGGCCCCAGAGCAGCGAACCACATCTGCCAGTCCAGCCTGGGCTGGTGTGGAGTCACCACAGTGGGTGCTGCGCTCATGTTCCCCGGCTTATACATGAACTCGATCTCCTGCAAAAAATACAACTCTTACTGAACACAACCCTGGACCCCACAACCAGTCATAAGGGTCATAGTTTTAAAATTAAGATTTATACATCATCTGAAAGCCTGCTGATGTATGGTCTGCTAGGATAGGACAATTTTTGCCTGAGATTTGAACACCTTTAAAGGCAATCAAATGCTTAGCAATGCACGTTACTAATTAAATATATTAAGATTTGGTATATTTATAGTATAAAATTGACAAAATCTTAATTGAACATATTTACTATATATCCTGGCATAAAAGAAAAACCTGTCATTTTGATCCATACAGTGCATTGTTGGCTATTGCTACATATACACCCGTGCTATTTATGACTGCTTTTGTGGTCCAGGGTTAAAAATATTTAAAATTTACAATAGAAATGTTCACATGGTCTAATTTGTCAATCCGTCTTAATTTTATCTTCTGAAAGTCCTACTGAGCCATCAGTTAAATCACTGACAGATTATTTATGTGCATGTAAATGTACAGTAGCTAGTTTTAATTAACCAACTAAACGATTAACTTAACCTCGGCATGTTAAAAATGGGGCATATAGATACATTCTGAATAGCTCATTTTTTATTTTACTACAAACTTCATCTTTAAGATACTGGTGAAAATATATTTTATCTTCATTCAACTCTTCAGTTACTAGTCAGTATTTTTGACATATATATGATTTCATAATTCACGTAGTCTATCTCCTTCACATACAAATCAATGTTGTAATTCAAACACTACGCGCTTGCTCAAATATTCATAAACTGACCGTCCACGTATTGCGGTCCATACTGCCCTCAATGACCACTTCTGGGCGGCCTCCGACGCCAGTCATCCTCCGGAACAATCCATATGAGCTGACCAGCTGGTAACGGTCAGTCAGATCAAACGCCGCCCGGACGCCAGGCCAGAGACTACTGTGTGCGTCATACTCGTTGTAGGTGTAGGGAACCTGCACACACACCTCATTATTAGAGTCATCATTATTAAGTTGGCTTGTGAAAGCCAACTTACTGATGTTGTACTTAAACTTATTATTATTAGTGGAGCTTGCCCTAAGGCAGGCTTCACTATTACTATCTCACATACTTATTTATTATTATTATTCTTCCGTACGCTTTTCGGCGCGTAACTAGTCCCGCACCGTTTGTCCTAGACCCACGAAACGGGCGTCAAATCATGCGGCCTATACGGGAATGGTGTGCTATGACTTTTATAAGCGATCGGGCGTACGATGTTCGTACACGGGGCAAAAAATCGCCCAAAAAATCGCATTGACAATGCATTGCGGCCAACTTTGACAGGTCGTAGCGCCAAGCCAAAATATCGTAGAAACAAATAATTCACCACATTTGGAGAGGCTGGCAAGCTGTGCGAGAACACACCCCGCAATGGGGTATATGTTGTACCCCTGGGGCGCTACAGGCCCCCTTCCGAAAAATTTTTGGGGCGCAACTCACCCCGCACCGTTTGTCATACACTAATGAAACGGGCGTCAAATTGTGCGCCCTACTCGGCTAAGGCGTTCTGTAACTTCTATGAGTGATCGGGGGTACGGTGTTCGTACACGGGGCGAACAAAAAGCCGAAAAGTCCCATAGACAATGCATTGCGCCCAACTTTGACGGGTCGTAGCGCCAAGCGAGAATTTAGTAGAAACAAATAATTCACCACATTTGGAGAGGCTGGCAAGCTGTGCGAGAACACACCTCGCAATGGGGTATAAGTTGTACCCCTGGGGCGC
>JAUCNO010000318.1:2805514-2817263 GCA_032353835.1 Enteromius viviparus | reverse complement strand
GTTAGGAATGGGATGGCACTTCAGTTCATAAAATGAGTAAAGGCAGGTGAGCGAATACTTTTGGTAATATAGTGTATTAAGAAATATAATTTATTGTTAATATTTTTTTGAGCTATATGGCTTAACCCTGGCTTATACATCCTGTATAGCCATGCTTATGATGCATCATATGCGACTCTGTGTTACATCAGCAAGCTCAAACATGAAATCACTGAGGCACAACTGTCTTCATCTTGGCTCCTCACTAGGACTCAACCCCAACTTTCACACTCTGTCAATCAAGTTTGATCAGATCGGCATATGGCAGCAAGACTTGTCCACTTTTTGATGCAGGACATGGGAGTACGTGTATTTAAGGATGCGTGTTGAAATATACATAGACTGTAGTCAGAGTAGTTGTCATTTTAAATTTGCCATCTGATTTTTAATAAATATAAGATATGTCATACTGCAATGTACATTGGTCTTTACTTAGCTGCTATGACTAAACAATATAACGTATTTAACACATTGAACTTTAAATGAACTTCAATTTTTGTTCATATGCAACTAAATTAAAACCATTTTACTTACTAAATAAGCTTATTTACATAAATAACACGCATACAATTGTGTGTATATACACACACACACACACACATATATAAGTGAACATAGGAAGGTATTATTTTAGTGGAACATCATTTTGGAATAATGTGCACCAATGGAATCAGCATAAGACCAAGCAAATGTTCATGAATATTGCATGTTAAGTATATTGGGCCCATAAATATGCAGTTTACTCTGACTAGGGTCTATGTGGTTGTGTATGTGCTTGTGTGTGTAAGCGAGTTTGCGTGTGTGCTCCTACTTGTTTTAACCGATCCGCGTCTTATGGTGTGAGCTTTCAGTTTAAGCTGCTCTATCCAGGAGCTGCATCTGTCTGCAAAGGAACTGTAATCAACTGAGGGGGCTGGACATACACACACATATATAGACAGACATTCAGAAACGAACAAACAGACAGACACGAAGACACAAACACACACACACACACATAGAAACATGTGCACATGTGGTCACAGATCCCGCAGACAAGTACATACACACAACAGAGGGACAAAGAGAAGAGGAAATAACATAAAGAAGGAAAGAAAAAAAAAGAAAAAAGGGGTAAAATGGATGATGCTGGGGTGTGTGCTGCAGCACTTCAAACTGTCACACACAAAAGGAGCAGAAATTAAAAGGAAAACACCCTGTTGCCTCCAGAACTTTCAGAAACGGATCAGGTACTGACCTCTGGCTGACGGATGGCTGCCAACCTCTGATAGACCTGAGACACACACACGCGCACACACAGGAAACCAATGCAGTGTTGAATTGTGAAAAGCCAGTGTGCGTTGTAGATATTAGAAATCAATCATTTTTATGTGGCCCCACCATACACACATATACACACATACATTACTGTTTAATACTATTACTATTAACAGTTTATATGTGACAGAAAAAAATTATAGTGGTAGCCAAAAAGTACTTTAACTGGCTATAAAGTCAGTTATTTCTATCTTTTGTGTAGTGTATTAATTGTACTAATCTCAGTGAGATTATTGTTTGCACAAAGAGTCTGACAACAATTAGAAAAATCAGCAATGTTGTTTTAGCATCATTTACACTATTGTAGTTTTTATTTATATTTATTTATATTTTTTTAAATGTCTACAGTTGGTAATATTTCAGCTTTAGTTATTATAGTACATCAAATTAAAATCAATAAAAATAAGAACAGAAAAAATTACTTATTTTAAGCCATGTAACTGTATTTTAAGGCTTTGGTTTTAATTTGGTTCTAGCACTAATATAAAAGCAAACATTTGAAGAGCTATAAAGGACTGTATGTGATGTTTATTGTGAGGATTCACCAGGGTTTACCTTTGGGGGAGCTGAGAGGATTGGGAGAAGATGTTTCAGCATTGAGCTCCAGATTGAACTGAAGTTGCTCGTCATTTTCTGTTATGGCTGCAAGAGACAATCAACTCTTTCAACATTTGCTGTTCAAAAAGGTGTTTTGTACATGCTATACATAAAACACATGCTTACCCTTTATCAGTGTCTTTTCCCCACTTTGTTTGCCATTCTCTAAAGTTTGCTCTTTGTCGAAGCTCATTGCCACAGCTGTCACTGCCACCTGCCAATCAAACAACAACGGCTAATCAAGTGGGATAGAGGTAAAACAACAAGATTCATCTTAACAGGACAAACAGACCATAAGGCAAAGTAATTATATTATATTTAACAATTAAGGAAATAAAGTCAGGTGTGTTCTCACCTGAATGAGCTCATCTTCAGGTATGGCTACGGTGAAGTTCAAGTGGCAAAGACAACAGGGGACCATCGACCGCAGTTTGAAATACAAACTCTGCAGAGCACACACATATCACAGTCAGAACAGTGATTTTCAAACGCACTTATATCGTTTGGTTGAGCTGGTTATACTGATCTTAAAAAAAAAAAAATAGAAAAATGTATTCACCTTCAGCAGATTCTCACAGAGGTCACTGAAAACTTTATTCAGTCCCTGATTGGTTAAGTTGGCGTTGTTAAGGCGGAAGACCCTCACAGAGGTAAACATCTGCAGAAAAATGTTGGATTCCACATCAAACAATGATAAGCTCATACGAACAGTACAGACACAATAAATGCGTTTCCTTTCAATCTAGCTTCATCTGTCTGCTTATATATACACATATATTTGGCTCTTGCATTCATTCTGGCTTTATTAAAATACAGTCCATTTCCTAAAGACTGAAGATGGTGTGTTGATGCTTTCACATCTACAAGAACGAAAATCTGAGCAGAAACCAACAGGTAAACGCAACCTGTATAGCTGAAGTCCAGTTCTGAATCCCAGGCATTATTTCAGTGTTGCAGCTGTAGAACCCTGAAAGGAAGACAAGAGAACGTACACAGACAGATGAATATAAATCCCACAATAAAGCCCAGAACCCAACTATGGTCTAGCACATGTGTTTACCTGCTGGGGTGGGGGAATCCGTCAGAAGAGCATGTATATCTTCCACAGCATCCGTGTCATCGATCTAAAACAGTATTAAAATGATCCTTCAGTCTGCAAAATGCATTTCCTCATCACCTCAGCACCATGTTCATTACTTAAATCCATCAGCCTCCAGTGCAAGCCAACTTACCTCCAACACAAAGGCATCCTTCTTTCCATGGGACAGATCTAGTTCTGAAACCTCATCTGAGCTCTCTGATTGAGAACGAAAGAGACGAGACCTCTGGCGGGGCTCAGGGATCGGCGAACCAATGATCTCTTCAACCACCTCCTATACAACGGGGGTTAAGGTTTTATTCAAATATAAAAGCTTTAAAATACACTTGATGTGTACATGTACTTACAGGAGGGTTGATTTCATACATGTCTTTGTTTTTAGCAATGGTGTCGTTGATTTTCTTCTGCATATTAGAGATATGCTGTTCGTATGTGATGTCACTGGGAGTTTTTCCTGCAATCTGGATTCCTCCAGGACCGGGTAAAGCTGTCAGATAAACTCCTGTTGCAGACTACATGCAACAAACATCACCTATTAGCATGACAACAGTAGCATATACAGCCATGCGTAAACAGTAATTGCACACTGACCGCTAATCCTAGCAGCATGGTCTCTCCAACGCTTATTTGGATACGTAGACCAAACAAAGCATTCATGCCTCGTAGCTTCAGTTTGTTCATCAGCTGTGTGTGGAGTTCGTACTCTAAAAATGGCAGAAGATTGCTTATAGCCGTGGCGTTCCCTTCTCCTTGCGCCTTCTTTTTTATCCGGCACAGCCTATAGTGAGATGCAAAAAATACCCAGATGATCTTTTGAATGGAGCACACTGTGAGAAATCTGTATCCGACAATGCAAAGGGCTTAATATTCACTCAAAGTAATTATTCACTTGAGATCAAAACTGCTTCAAATGTCTGTTTTTAAGAATTCACACAAATGCATCATTACATGTATGGGAAGATGGTTGACGCATGCCACGCAAGTCACTGCAGATGCAAGACGCAAAAATGGGTTCGTGTGGAATTATTTACTATGAACTGAGTCTTAATGAGAAACTGAAAACCCTAAATAATGAGCTGCCTGCTTGTAAAGAACCACAGTGCTGTGCTTCATGCTAAACAACCGCAAATTTTTAACTAATTAAATCATAGCCTTTGAGATTAATTTCAATTACATGTAAATCCTTTTTAAAATGTATCAATGCATACTAAATACAGTTTCATATACTATTGTTGATATCCTGTGCAGTATGTATCTAGACAGGATGTCCTGTGCATGTAATACCTGGCTTGAATCAGGCAGCCCTTCCCAGTGACGTTGGCTTCATTAGGCAAGTCGATCGTGGTGAAGAGGACATCGGGCACTTTGTAGCGGCGACAACAGTAGCAATATGTGAGCTGAGCAGGAAATGGTATGTTCAACTCATCGTATGGTATGTGACAAAACCCACAGCCAGGGGACACCACCTCCTCGAATCTAACAGAATTAACAGTGCAATTAGTGCATAAACAATAACACAAGGGCACACAGAGAGATCCAAGCACCCAAATGAGCTAAAACCAAGAAAAAAAAAAAAAAGAATTACGTAAACGAAAAAATGTGTCAAGAGGGTATTATTTTTAAACATAAAACATACATATGCAGGCAAATGTTTTTAGCCCTTAGGACTTAATTTGGTTAGTAGCTGTAAAAAACACCCTAAGCAAACATACACAGACACACACACACACACACACACCAACTTAATTAGTAATGTTTAGTATTGAGAAGGAAAATTTCACCCAAAACTAAGTATAAGTTATGATTGACTTACACTTGTGTCGTTCCAAACCTTTTGGCTTTTAATGCCACCATTAAATTCAAATCAACAATACTAATAAAAATATTAACTTCCAACTACATCCCTTCACATAAGAAACAAACAAATCAATTCCAAATCACGTCCCATGCTATTTTTTACTTGTTCGAGAAGCCATTTCACTTACATATGTAACAATTAAATTAAATTAAATCACATACAAGTTTCAAATCGGAGATTTTCAAGATCTATAACATCACATGCTATCTTTGAAGTTACTGTAGGGCTTTAGTAGACTGGATATAGCAAACATGTTGAATTATTATTATGGATTTTTTTCTTGATACACTCTTCTTGAAGTTTGATACGACATAAGAGAATTATTTTATTTTTTATTTTTGGGTGAACTATTCTTTTAAGTCCCTTAGCATGGGGCCAAAGGTGTGTGTGTGTATGTGTCGTGTGTGTGTCATTAACCTACCCTAGCGAGGCTGAACTACCCATATCCCCCTCGACCCTCTCTGAACCTGTAGAAAAGACACAAAGCGGTTGCCGTGACAACCTGTGTTCGGTGTCCAGCGGGCCGTCCTGCATGAAGCGGGAGCTTAGGATTGCCGCGGTGCCTGATGCTGACAAAATACACACCTCCTCACTGCAAACACAAAGAACACATAATAAGAGCATTCTGTTATGGCTGAATGACTAAAAACCAAGACACATATCATTTTAATTGACTCGACTTGGATTTATCAAGAAGCTGAAACACAACTAATAACCAGGGTATCAATAATAAATCACACAGAATGAATTTTTTTGAAGATCTAAAAATGCAGAAAGTTTCCTGTAAGGGGTAGGTTTAGGTGTGGGACAATAGAAAACCACTGCACCTATGGGGAGTCTACACAAGGATAGCTGACAAGACGTGTGTGTGTGTGTGTGTGTTTACGTACCAGATGCTGGTGGACTCGCTGTACCCCACCACAGCGTGGCAGCCGAGAGCTTTGGCATGAGACTTTATTTCCTGACGAATCTCCTCCCACCATGCATCGCGGGTCTCTGGCTCATCTGAAACAAACATATTTACATCATCACGCACACCACTGGCACATAACACCTCCTCTTGCTTTAGCAGCATACTAGCCCTGTTAGCTCCCAAATCTGTCACAACTCACAATCATTTTTTTTACTAAATTGCATGTATTTGTTTATTATTACTGTCTATACTGACAAAACATAGTTCAGCTAATCCTCTTGAAACAAAACATTTGAATTATTGAACAAGTGCTCTCTGATGTCAAATAGTCACATGATGTGAAAAAATTGAAATATTTTTTAGTTTTTATGACTTAGTTATTAGCTTTTTGTCAATTCGTGAACCCCCTGCAGTTTTTTCATGAATCCCAGTTTGGAAAACATGGATATATCAAATACAATAGTCATTTTCAAAGAGATTTGACATTCCTGTTCCGCATTACAGCAACTAGGTAATATCTAGGTAGTAACCCCAAAGCTACCCTAAAGCTAGCCCTACCCAGTGTAGCTACCTTATATTACCAGTACTTCCATAGGTAGGTACACTGTAAGGACATGTAATGTAAAATAGAGTGCAACTATTATTTTTACCAGATAATGATAAAAACACTGACAGTCAAAACTTTACCATCACTTTATTTTCTATGCATCAGAAGACATGTGAGACACGAATTCCAACCTAATTTATATATTTAAGCTGTATATATGTATTTAACAGTTACAAAAATCTAATTGTCCTCAGAGAGGGAGCAAACTATGGACTAATACAAACAAGGCTAGTACCTGAGCTTTCCTCTGTCACACACAAACACATACACACACTCGAACACATGCACACTCTCTGAGAGCAGGGGGTTTTCATGAGCGCAAACTCCCCTGCCTGTTTACCACAACTAGGAGAGGGTCGAGGGGAATGAGGAAGATGATGATGGTGAGGACGAAGAGGACAGTGGTGTGATTTGCCATTCTCCTAACTGACAGCTTTCATGGAACTAATCAACAACAGTAGGCCGAGCATTCCCCTGCTAGTGCAGTCATGCTTCCCAATGGAGGAAAAACTCCATCCCATTCTGGATAAACAGCCAACAGCAGGAGGGAGTTTGATTAATAACGGTAACGTTAAAGAGCACAGCATGAAACAGACCAGAAGCAGAAGAGAGTGTGAAAAATATAGAAATAAAAATTAATGATGGCCTGATGCTCACCTTAACACTAGTATAACATGATTCAAACCACTCGTAGCCTAACTCTTCATTAAAAAAATACACACGTCCACATTCACATGTCTTCTAAAACCAAGCATGCATTCAGTTTCTTTTGTAAAAAACAAGTCATTCTCAATTAATTTGAAAAACAATACCTTTTAGAGCTCAAAAATAACTTTTCTGGTAATTATAGATCAAATATACAGGCCAATAAATATGCCTTAAATCCAAGAAGTGCTTTTGCATTATTTAAATATGTTATTTAACTTACTATACGTTTGGAAGCTTTATAATTATCCCAATATTTGTGACAAATGGATTTCTTTTGTGTATCAGAAAGGTCAAACCAAATTTATTTTTCACATTTTTATATAAAGATTAAAAAACATCAAATGATGCGTTAATGAAAAATATAACAAATATTCATTCAAGAAAGCATATCCCTACCGACATTTACAACCCCAGATAATGACTGCAAATCAATATCAGCGGACATGCGGTCTCAGCTTACACAAACAATCTACTGTATAATGCATGAATCATTATTACTGTAGTATAGGGAAGCAACAATGACCACAGAGGCAGCAGCACTGCCAAGGGCATAGAGATCATGAGATATCTCATGACTGAAAGTAGAACATTGTCCGCTTCAATGTTTTGGTAGATCAAGTGGTCATGTGATCAGGGGACGCTGGGTAAGGGGTCAGGTAAAGCACAGTCAGAGCAGATCAAGGAATGATCAGCCAGAGCAGAAAACAGCCACGCATCTAGCTAAAACATGCAGCAGCTGCCAGACACACACGTTCATACAGAAGAACAGCGCATGGCAGCTCATGCAACAGAGAAAAGGCTTGAGGTTGATATGCAAGTCTGTTATTATCAAAGATTGCCTGCGTAAAGCACAAACGACTCCTTTTAATTCATCTTTGTAATCCCTCTTGACATGAATCAACTCATCTTCTTAATTGTGAATGTGCACTCACAACATTTATCAATATACATTATGGGAAAAGCTCACTGTAAAATTAAAATAAGTCACTTACTGACCCTCGTGTTATTGAAAATCAAAATGACTTTCTTACCCCAAAAAAATTATTTAAAAAAATCTTTTGTGTATCATGGAATTATTATTTTTTTTATTAAAATTTAGACAAAGGGACAAAACAAGCGCCTTAAATCCAAACAAGCAGCACACAAAACCTGTTGTGGAAGCTCTTTTTTTTTTTTACGAATAACAGCAGCTGATTGTATTTTTTGTGTTCCTCAGAAAAACATGAGGGTCAGTGAAAGATGACAGAATTTCATTATTGTGTGAACAGTGACCTGTATGCTATAGTCACAATTTTGTTTAATTGCTAAAGGAGAATAGTCAAAATTCAAATAGTCAATCTATGTTAACTGATATTCAGCTGAGCTGCCAAGGGCTGCGTGTGTGTGTGTGTGTGTGTGTGAGAAAAGCAGGACTGAGGGTAGGGTAGTACCTGCAGTGAAACTATTCCAGTCTAGCAGTTTGTATGATCTGGTGTTACCCAAGGCTGAGCCAAATCGCCACATTAGTAGATCGGTTAAAGGAGCAGAGAGAAAAAGAGAGAAAGAGAGAGAGAGAGAAAAAGAGTAGAAAAGAAAAAGAAAACCAAACACCAACTACAAACAAGAACACAACACTGGACAACACCACTCCACAGGAACTGCAAAGTCAGACAAGAGTTATCTGAGAGGGTGACCACGAGAGCGAGAGAGAAGAGATGGACAGAGAGAGGTCTGGGAGAGAGAATGAGGGGGAAAGAAGAAGAGAGAAAGAGATAGAGAAAAAAGCATGCAGCAGCACTATGTCAGAGGCTCTAAACCAGCACATCTACAATAAAACTACTGGAGCAGCTCCTTCAACCAAACCATGCTTTAATTAATGCACACACTCGCAAACACTAATATAACATTTGTATGCAGATGTAGTAGTAGATCTGTTGCATTTGTATGCAGTGGAATAACGTGTATGTGTAAGTTACAATTAAGAAAACAGACACTCCCTGAGTTGTAGTTCAGAACTTAATTAAAAGTCTTTTAGCTTTAATTACACCCCACTATACAAAATAACAACCTATCCATGTGATACCTAATTTGGAAACATGTCAGCATGCAAAATGTAAATTAGTAGGTAATGGCTCAGCTTGGTTAGCCTCAATCCAAAAGGATGAGTAGGGAATGAGAATTAGAAAGATTATTAGACAAAATAAACATAAAAAAAAAAATTAGATCGTAAATCCATGCACGAGGGATGTAAATGTTCACCCTGACAAGCATGTTTTTTGATGCATGAAATAAATTTTGGTTTGACTGTATATACATCGGCATTTTAGAATGAGTAATGGCTTCAGCTTTTTCCCATGACAGGAATAAATTATTATCAAACATATTCAAATATAAATCAGTTATTTCAATTTCCAATTATGTTTTTAAAATCATATTTTAATAAAACAAAATTATAATTTCAGTAATTATAATAAATTAAAAATTAAATAATTATTATTACTTAAATTTTATAATATATATTGGTGTGCTCTATACTCTCTTACATTCACAAAGCACTTCTTTAGGCCTTAAAAAACACTTTTTTAGGCATCATTACAGTGTAATTACATGTACAAGTACTGAATAATTTTAATTTAAATTTACCACATGTATTTACTATATGGTTAGGGTTAGGGTTACTTGCATCTAATTAATTGTTATTATAATAGTAAGTAAATTTAACTTTTAAAAATAATACATTTTAGAGATAGTATTAAAATGCATATAATACCAGTATTTACATCCCTACAATGCACTGTTAGCACAGACTAGTAAGGGTATATGTGGGTTTACAAAAGTTTTTTTGTGCATGTGCTAATAGTGCAAAAGTGCAATAGGTAAAAACAACGTTCAGGCAAAACCTTCTACAAGCAAATAAGAGTAACAGAGCATCCTTAGCTGGAAAGGACAAAACATTAAGGCCAAGAAATGGAGCATGTGATGCAGAAGATACACTGCGCAAAGAACTGAAATACAACAAAAGCCTCACCAACAGCATGCACACTCCCAGACTACCTCATAAATACACCTGCTGACTGATTTACATTCTTACTACAGTGAAGTTGTGTTCATGTGTTGCATACTCGGTGTGTGTTTTTTTTAATGTTTGTGCTGGAGTAATATGAGCCGTCCTACCTGGGTTGTGGATTCGATCCAGAAGCTTAACTGAGCGTGCACTGACCACGCCCCCCACATGAAGGAGAAATCCAGGAGGGAAGGCGGTCAACGTGAAGAAAGGGTATTCCTGAAAACAGAAAAGTGATGGAGGGATCATACAAAAATAATACAGGTGACCTGATGGCATTCTAACAAATGTCATGAAGACAGGTGAACTCCTGTGCTATCGAACCCTGTGGGTCATGCCATTACATTGTCAGTATTTAGCAAACAAGACTCATGCAGAGATACAAAGACTCAGACACTGTAGGAGACAGGCTCTTTTACTGGGTAACAACTCTGTTAAGTGCAATACATCAGGACTTACCAGTATATGTAAGTGGCTTAACAAGTGGTAATAAGATGCTCATAAAAGCTTTTTTACTTATAATTTACCATTCTGATTGGAGATGTCAATGATTAATCGATGATAAGAGATGCAAACGATTAAAGCTATCATGGTCAATTAATCGATTTCATTTTGGGTACGTGCAGCTAGAGAGACGGTGAAGGGTCTGAACCTTTTTACGAAAATGTACTAATGTACAAACTACGCTTTTAATATGATACAAACTTTAAACCTACATTAAAAAAACAAAGTGATTTTGGAGTGAAATGTAGTAATAAATCATGTCATGTTGGCAGTCACTTTACTTTGACAGAGCTGTCGACGCAAACAGCAGAGACGTATACATTTCTAAAACTTGTTCATTCATTCCGACATTAATTTGTGGCTACAGACAATGCTTGGTTAAATTTTTCAGAGAAAACCCTTCATTTAACTTTAAAACAACGAAGCCATGAAACCCTTTAAAAAGGTGCATTCAGCGGTCTCCACGGCGGGAACATCCCACGCGTAACTACAGCTTGCTCTCTGAACCTTATCAAATAATCATATCTATTCATTTTAATATGCTGCAACTAGCCTTTTATTTAGACTAAAAACCCTTTCATTTGGGTGAGGAAGCTGGCATTTGGAGAGCTATTTGCACACATGCAATAGATGCCCTGATACATTTTGCAGCATTAAGGTTAAACGATTAATCAATGAATTGATCGTTAATTTAAACAACGATTGTGGAAATGATTCTGATATACTGCGTGCAAATGCATAACAAATACGGATGAAGTCCTGATTAAAAGCCTCAACTAAATTGTTACCAGTACATGTTTATTTCTCAACTATATAAGGCTCTTCATTTACATTCATTTCTTTATTTAGAAGCCGTTTTACCCCTGCACCAAGTAAAACAGGTAGACATGAGAGCTTCCTAGCACCTGTCAAAGGTTCTAGAATATTCTCCATGGAAATGGGTGCATAGCCACATGGCCCTCAAACCAATAGTCACAATACTGATGTGTCATTGAGTGCGTTTACATGCAGCCAGTAACCCTTTTAAAACCCGGATATTCACAATAACCCGGTTCCGCACGGCC
>JAUCNO010000318.1:2789923-2801321 GCA_032353835.1 Enteromius viviparus | reverse complement strand
ATGCAATCATAATACATATGTCAGGAACTGTTCACATCCATTTAAAAAAATATTAAACATTCAGAGACCTTTAAGAAATATAATTTCTCTTGGTAAAAAAGTGCTCTACTCATTCACTAGCTGGGCAACTTCATTAAGTTTTCACTTTTTGACAAATTAAAACACAATTAACATATAGTTTCAGACACATAAGCTCAGAGCCCAGGCACTAGGAAATGAGACTTTTGGAACCAACCACTAAGAGATGACTCTGCATGGCTGGTTTGTTTTTTTCTAGTTTCTTCTTCCACTGGCAGAGAAATCTAACCTGCTGTCAGGTTGAAAAACGCATGCAAGTGGGGTTTAAAAAGAGCTTAGAAGACATTAAACCACACTGCTCTATCATAACATGCACTCAAAAGATGTGTGGGCATTTGAAAAAAAAAACAAATCCATTTGTTAGTATGATCTATTCAGCTATGGGCATGATATTCTGCCAGACGGCAGCATAGGGGTTGGTGTGGTCACACTGGATGCAATCACTGCCCCAAGGGTCAAAGGTCATGGGGACAGCTGTGGGTGTATCCTACCAGAGGCCGCCAGCAGCAGTTCCTCACTGAAAGACACACTCTTTCTCAGCATGGCTGTGTCTGATTGGCTGACATGGAGTGGGGGAGGAGTTGTACTCCTGAGGGCCATCCCAGGCCAAAAGTGACGGGACAGATGGGCAGAGGGGAGGGGAGATGATTCAGATTCAAGGGCGGGAGTACTGGGACACAGAAATATCCCCACTGACAGAAAGAGAATGAGAGAGAAGTTTGGGGAGGACAGGTATGAAGAGATATGCGAAAAAATAAGGGGTTACTGAACTACACAACAGACAGGGATGCAAACTGATGAGAGCTAAATAAAATGGTTTTCCAAGGGTTTTATTTTCAGCATGCTGGTTGTGAAGGTATAAGCTGTAGTTATTTAAAAAGAGAATTACTTCCTTAATCCATTTCAGAGGTTAATTCGTATCTGATCCTGTCAAAAACCCTCTTTTTTGCACTTTATGGTGACTTTTTATTTTGAGCTTGAAAGACTTTGTCACTATGAACATGTTGCTATATGGCAAAAGAATAAAAAATATATAACAGAATTTAATTTTCTGGTACATTATCCCTCTGGGGTCCCTTTTTTAAAACAAATAGCTGAACTAGGACACTAACTTTTCATCAATTAAAACAAAATTTTTTTTTTTTGGGGGGGGGGGATTGAAATAAAGGCTGTATAATACAGGAGGAAGATAGACTTGGATAAAGATAAAATAAAAAGTGCCCTTATGTTTCTTGTGCACATTAGCATGTCATTCTTTAAAGTCACTAACACAATAACTGACAGTGCTGAACAAAATTGATTATACAGTTTCAGTAAATCTGAGCGTCTTTAAGGAAAAAGCTGCACTTTATATTTGCTTTTCAATTACTCAGCACATGCATTAATGCAGACAATCTGTACTAGCAAAAGCAAAGACTTTTTAAATCTCAATAATTCAACTTAATTTTACTACACAAAAATACCTCTACAGAGAAAATTACAATTCTTCCATCTTTACTCACCCTCATGTCAACCCAAACCTCTATGATTTAATATCTACTGTCTAGCAAAGTTATTTTGAGGAACTCTGAGAAGATGAACCCCATCAACTTCCACTGTATGGACAACTGTATGTGTTCCATAGAAGAAAAACAGTCATGCAGGTTTAAAACAACATGAACGAGAGTAAAAAATGACAGAATTTGTCATTTTTTGGTGAACTATCCCTTTAATAATTTAAGCTTGTAGTGAAAATGCTCCTTGGTTAAGGATGAAACAGAGTAAGTGGCCTCTTTTATAACTATTATTATTATTGAGGATTTTGAATAAAACCAAGTAGTTTGCATCCCTGGAAAGATAATGAAAAATAAGAGGCTAACATACATGAAAAAAAAAAAAAAAACAGAACTAAAGTTCTTTAGAATCAGCCCCTTCTAAAAAACGTACTTCCTTTAGAAGGGGCTGATTCACATATGGAAGGCATGGTAGAGTTTATTTTCAAGAATGACAAGATGACAGCTTTGAGTCCAATAAAAATAAACATCTCACACACACAGATAAAGTAATAATCGAAGGATAACACAACAAACATAAATGAATTAAACACAAAACTAGACCAAAATAAACAGAGACACTGTACCCCTAGACCAGGGTTCCTCAAATCTTGCCTTGGATGTCCAATGCACTGCAGAGTTTAGCTCCAACCCTGTTAAAACTCACCAACCTATGATTTTCTAATGATCCTGAAGACACTGATTAGCATGCTCATGTGCGTTTGATTAGGGTTAGAGCTAAACTCTACAAGAAAGAGGACCAGATTTGAGGATCCCTGCCCTAGACCCTCTGCCTCTCAGCCTTGACACTGGATCAGTGTGCTGATATTGATTAAAATCAAGGCACATTCTCTATGTGAGAGAGAGACAGAGCCAGGGGTCAGGTGGGGTCAGGTATCTTACCGGTTTTGGGGGTTAAGCTGAGCTCGGTGTCAGAGGAGGAGGACTGGCGACTGTAGGACTTGGAGGGGGAGAAGGAGGAGAAGGTTTGTGCTCTCAGAGGGGTGGGGGGTCCTGAGGATAACGGGATGCCTGGGGCCTCCTCCCCAAACCCTGGCCTGTCAGAGCAAGGAGGAACACACTCCATCAACACACACGGACTCACAGGGTCATGCATGAGGACTGTGCCCGTGTGTACGTGTGTTTGAGCGTGTGGATGTTTGTGTGTGTGTGAGGTGGAGGAAGAAATTGTGAGTAAGAAAGAAAAAAGATAGAAAGAGTGTTGACAGCTTGCTGATGAAAGGGTAGAGCGTGTGAGGTTGTCAAGAAGAGACAGTTAAAAGCACTTTATGGTAGCGGGCAAGGATGTAAAAAAAAAAATGGGGAAAAAATAAATAAACGAAACACTGTGAAAACCAAAAATAGAGGCAGGAGGCAAATGAAATGAACTAGAAGCGTGTTTCAGCCAACCAAAGCACAACGCTTTGATAACAATGGTCGACTAATGCCTTCACAAGGTCAAAATGTAAAAGTCAACAACCCTGCCTAAAAAAAAAGAAAGAAAAAAAGATCAATATGTATATACGTGCACAACTTAAAAGCACAGAAGCCAACCGAGTCCTCTGATTGGATATACTCTGTGATTGACCACTGAATGCAGCTTACTGATTGGTCAGAGGCATTTTAAAGTGGCAAACGAGGTTGCTTTGCTTTGGCAGCTGAAGGGGAGGGGGACTGGTGATGTCATAGCTGTCTGCCAATGAAGAACGAGGTGACATGTTCGTGCCGGGGTCGTGACGGGGTCATGGGGGTCATGGGGTACCTGCCTACACTGCCTGGCTCTGGGGGCTTCTGAGCTCCTGTGTCTGGGTTTCATACCGGCGAACAGCAGTGTTGGCACGGAAACGGAGAAGCCCTGAGAAAGACGACTGCTCGCACTGTGAACTGGACTGCTGTGTGTGGAACGACATCCGAGAGTGGAAGGAGCAGCCTGCGGAGAGCTACACACACATTCACGCATATTTCATACATTAAACACACACAAACAGTGTACTGTACACAGAGAAAACAAACACACATATAACAATGACATAAAGAAACATGCACACGCACACACACCCAAAGCAGACTGCATAGAGAACCAATGGCAAGAAACATCCTTTTTGGCTGTATATCACAACCTAGTGAGCTGACTACCTAGACAGCACCAAAATGCTGTCTAGTTAGGCAGGTCAGAGACGTTCAAACATTCTTAGCTCCCAAAGGGGACGAGACAGCACAAATCACAACAGTCTGAATGCAGCAGTCCAGATGCAAAACAAACAAACAAACGCCTAGTCTGGAAATGCACAACTAAACAGCATTTAAACTTTAAGCCATCTAATGCAACACATGCTGGTGCAGGAGAGATTCAGCATGCAGGAAAGCCAAAGAAAAAGACAGTAAGAGAAGAAGGGACGTGCGGGGAAGAACAAGACTGAAGATTGAGGTGTGGTATGTTTGTGTGTTGAGAATGCATTTCTGTGGAACTTAACAGCAACTCATAAAAACAAATACTCGCACACACCCTCATACTCATTTACAAATATAAACAGAAAACAGAGTAATTGTACAGCATGTTCCTCCTTTTTTTCAGGTTGCATTAACACCTGTTTAATAAAACCAAAGGAATTTTAGATCATTTAAAGAAATTATTTAAATAACAAATTGCCTTGAATAAAAACATCTGCTAAAAGAAATCTAAAACATCATTCAAAGGTTTGGAGTCAGTAAACATGGCAATTTTAAATAAATCTGATTCTGTTCTTTTGAACTTACCATTCATTAAAGAATTCAGAAAAAAAAATATTAAGCAGCTATTTTTAACATTAATAATAATAAAATGAATAAAAATCAGCATCACAGGAATAAATTAATTCAAATTATATTAAAATAGAAAACGGTTACTTTTTAATTGTTATAATATTTGACAATATTACTCTGTTTACTATATTTTTGATTAAATAAATCCTAAGAGACTTTTACAAACATGTTACAGACCCCAAATGTTTGAGCAGTGACTGAAAATTTAAAACCAAGACTATTTTTCCCTTTCGTTAAAATCCAGTGGAATCATTGTAATTTCCATAATAATAACTCAAATATCATACTTTCTTTTTTTTAGTTTACAAAAAATGGAATCTAATGTACTGCACATGAACTAAGATAGCTGTAAGAAAAAAGCAGTTATTCCTAAATCTCTTTAAAAACAATGCTGACATGCATATATACACACACACACTGATACTTTATCCCTGATTTGGAGCACAGGTGGTTTGTGACACTCACTCTTTCATGTCTTTTGAAGGAGAGGAGTTGCTGGGGTGTGTGGCTGTAGCAGGGAGTGTGCTCATTTTCTCAAGTGTGCAGGCTGTCCCGATGGCACGAACCACAAGGCCTGATTCTCCTTCAAGGTCAAAACACTGTAGGTACCCCACCACTGCATTTCCTCCCATCTCCAGCACCTTCAGACCAATCTTCCTCTGCAATTCACCTACAACAGAAACGCATTTAGACAAACACCACATTAGCAAAGAAAATATTGACAGGAGTGTCTCAGATTTCACATGCATGTCTCCAGAGACACAGAACTCAGTCTGCTAGCAAGTCATCTTTTAGCAGATGATCTTATCCAAAGCAACTTAAAGCACACTTAGCACAAAATAGGCCTATTGATCTACTCTATCTAATCTAAAAGTCCCATATCTAGGTTGGTAAAAGAACAGCGTTTATTTGTTTATTTTACTTTTACCTCTGTTCAATTTAATGCATCCTTGCTGAACAAAAGTATGATTTGAATTGGTAACCAACAAGCAACCTCTAGCAATACATCCAAACATCTGAAAATATTCATATCTTCCACACAGACTTTCAGCAGTTCCTTCACATTGTTTTTGTATTAGTACCTGACATGAGAAAGATGAGTCTCTGTCTGGCCTCATTTGAAGCTCGAGGGGTTCTAATGCGGTCGATCCACTGGTACTCTGGATCCTCATTTACCACAAGCTCTTCCACAAAGCCATGTACCATAACGGCCCGATAACATCGGGGAACGGAGGTTGCTAACGAAAAAGAGACACAGAAGCAAAACATAAGTGAAAAGAAATTCACTGAGAATGACCAAGTAAAGACAGGAAGAAAAGATGATCTAGATACTTACTACAGAAGAATTTAACGCCACATGAAGACTGTCTAAAGCGGTTCAGATCATTGAAGAGATCCACCTTCACCAGCACATTGATTTCCCCTCTTATACCTAAACACAAGCAAGTCTTTAGAACAAAACATATATAGGTCTCCTTAATATTATAGGCTAAATTTGCTTGTGGACACCCACCGTGTATAGTGTCATAGATGGGGAGCCAGCCAGAGATGACAGTAGCAGCTTCACTGCAGAGCAGCGGATCAATGTCGATGTACACCTTTCCAATGGCATCGTTAGCACTGTATGTGTCATGGTCAAGAACAGTTATCTGCAACGGCTCATCCTGCAAATCCTCGTCATCCACCTAAGCGGTGAAGGAAAGATAAACATAGGGAATAGTCTCTACAAAAACCTAAAGGAGGACCATTAGAAAGACCTTACCTCGAATTTGAACCACTCTGAATTCCACTGAGGATTTAGGGATTTGGGGTACACATCTGTTTTAAATGTTGTGTTTCCAAACTTGACCTGTGGAACATATTATAAGTGTTGCTCTATGAAAAAACAAGCGGTATTCAACGTAGACAGCATTTTAATCTAAAGTGAACATTAACAGACTAATGCTTGACTTACCTCCACAAAGGCATCTGTGAGATCGCTGGCACGGTCCATGACCGGCAGGTGCCGCCCGGCAACAATCTTCGCCTTTAACTTTCCAGGCATTATTCATCTATGTTAAACATTCATAAACACAAATTAGCACACTAGATTGAGGCAGAAAACAAAGACACTAAGCAACCTGACCAACATCCATATACTGCCAGGGATGTTGGAAACAGGTGATCACAACAGGTGTCTCTGACAGATTACAGAGACGACAGAAGGGCCAGAGACTAGAAAAATACAGAGAGAAAGCCTTGCATAAAATAAACACAAACTCACATAAATAATTACCTCTATAATTAACATACATTAAAATATTATCTTCAACAGAAATATGTGGACTTTTTTCATTATACCATACAAGTTTAGTCAAAGAAAAAATAATTTATAAATTTTTACTACATTTTCGCCAAAATAACCAATTAAATTACACATAATGAATGGATATATAACGTTATGTATATAATGTACAAATTATACAAGTAACGTTAATTAAATTATGTAACGTTAACGTTATAATATCTCTGATTCACCTTTGGCTTAGCAGATTAGCACCATATATATATATATAAAATATTACTCCACCAATACCAAAGCCATTTAACGAAGACAAAACTCGATAATAACGTTAATTCGCATGTAAGTTAATTAATACACGCATATCTCTGTATGGATCAGGCAGTAAGCAGTTTAACTTCACTGCATTCACATTGTTTATACATCACAGCAGTGTTATATTAGACACAAAGACTTGTTTTTTGAATGATCTGTTTATAAAATGTTAAGCTAAATTGCATTATTTTTCTGTTTTTGATCCTGTCTGCTCACCAGAGTTTCACCTTAGCGGTTCAATCTGACATTAAAGTCTCTCCATCGATCCTCGCGCCGATTAAAACTCTCCTTCTGTCATAATCAGATCTCAGGAAGGAGCATCGTCGATTTTATGAGCCATTTTGACCGCAATCATATCGAAATCCTGACGTTTATGCGGCTGATTTTTAAAAAAAAATCGTCTGTCAGATGAAACGACTCGCGCAGGATCAGGCGCAGCGCATCGCTAGCGCAGGTGGGAGGGGCGGGTACGTCAGAGTACATCCGGGTCACGGCCATTCACCGTTCGCATGCGTTTTTGAACCAAAAGCGCGCTTATTTGCAATGTGTTTTACTTTCATCCAAATTTTTGGTCATTAAATAATATCCATCTTAAATCATAATAAAATAAGTGCACAAATCAGCGCTGAACTTTTCCCAAGTGTCGAGGATTAAAAGTCAGAGTCTTAATAAAGACTAATCCTATTGCATTCAAAGCCAAATAAGCCGGTGGATGGTGCAGTCAGGCCTGTTATTAGTTTACTATTATTACACACTGCTACCCCACTGTGTGATCCACTGCTATCCTGTAAAGCATGTGTAAACATACTTTAGTGGGTCATTTAAACGTGTTACATATATATATAGTAGTCAACATTTGGATCAAAAAACGTTGATCAAAGTTGTCCCAGTACAAAAATGCATTTTGTTTTTATTTTAGGACAACTTTTAGGTTTTGATACACTTTAGATATTGACTAGTGTGTGTAATTTATATATATTTATATACATAGGGCTGTCAAACGATTAATTCAAAATATAAGTTTTTGTTCACATAATATATGTTTATCACATAACCTATATACACACACAAATATTTACGTTTTTACATATTTACATGTATTTACATCAATATTATATATAAATATGTTTAATATATAAATAGAATATTTTTCTGAGATGTATACATACATGTTTGTGTATTTATATATAATAAATATACACAGTACACAAATATACATTATGTAAACTAAACCTTTATTTTTGGTTTGTCTCACAACTTTGAACAATATCTTGGATGATACATTACAACAACTGATATTGTTATATAAAAAATACTGTAAAAATAATGTATCTGCATAACCGCAATCACCTTATTTATGTAAAAACAGAAAATAAATAAAAGGATACAAGTAATTAATGTATGTAAAATATTTCTGGGTTCACCTGATTATTCGCAGATTGGCCCCATGCTGCTTATTTTATAAAATAATCAAAGAATTAATTTTCAGAATGATTTTTTTCCCCCATCTGTTTCGGGCTACACCATTACAGAAATGACCTAGTCTGTGTCTAACATTAACCCTTACATAAGCAGGCATCATGTTACATAAAATCCACACCTGACTTATTGTCATCAAGGACTATTTTTGTATGGATATGTATGAGTGGCATCATTTGTGTGTACACAGTTTGTATGTGTGTGTTAGCGGGATAAGTAGCATGTTTATGTGCTTCTGTTCTAAGGATCAATTCGATATCTCGTAAATATCGGCTTAGTTTTACATGAACCCTCGGATCAGTGGGGTTTTCACCTCATTGAGCTGCCTTAGGTGGAAATGCGCTAATATTGGATCACGTATGCAATGGGGATGCATGAGAGATATTCCTGACACCCCAAGCTGCTGAAATTGTTTGTCCGTAGAGTCTGTCAGTCAGTGCCAGACGGCAGGAGAAGCGACAGAGCAATACATGGCCTAGGAAACAGACGTGCCTCAGCTCTCTGAATAAATAGATCATACACCTTCAACACAAAGTTCTTCCCAAAAGGCTTTTTGGTAAACAAGTAACCTGCATGTAAAAGTTTTGCGAGATATCATGACCTGTTTGCAGATGGAAGTGTGTAGCAGTCCAAATTATCCTTACAGCAGCTTTTGTTTTCAAAACCATCAAGAGTCAAGGATTTAGCCAAGTCAAGGCACATGAGCAGTTTAGAGCAGTTTCACGGTAATAAAAAAGAAAATAACAGTACTGATGTTGCAAAGTATTTAAATTATGAAACAAATATAATTTCAGCTATAAAGCAGCTCTCAGAGACATTCAGCTGGATTTAGCTGTGGGAGGGCAACAGGGGATGTTTTTTAACTCAAGGATTATGAACTCATATTTTGGCCACAGGAATTGTTTTAAAGTCAAAATGCTGTAATAATTGGTTTGTTGCTTATAAACAAGCAGATTTTCTCTTCACATGATGCTAACTGATGGACTGGGGTGGTGTGGATTATTGTGAGGTTTTTATCAGCTGTTAGGACTCTCATTCTGACGGCACCCATTCACTGCAGAGCATCCATTGGTGAGCAAGTAATGAAATGCTAAAGTTCTCCAAATCTGTTCTGATGAAGAAACAAACTCATCTACATCTTTAGATGACCTGAGGTTATTTTCACTTTTGGGTAAGCCATACAATACAGTACGTGTTTAAAACACCGGGATAATATTTTAGGTTGTGGGTTGGTGGGCAAATGGTGTTTAAAAGGGAGTATTTATGGAAGTGAGGTTTGCTTATGAACATGTGAGGGTGAGCAGGTGCGGATTGTTCTGACCTATGACTAATGGACGGAAACGTTTCCTTTATGCAATGTCTTGTAATTTGATTGTAATATATTTCCTCTAAAGAGGCGAAGGCTTAATGACCCGGCGTGTCCTGTAATTAACAGATGTGTCTGGTCTGGCTGCCATATTTAGATGATGGACTATTCTGTATACTCATCTATTTTATTTCACGATTTTCAGCATGTGCCTTGTCTGCTTTATTGCATTTATAAAAAAGTATTTTGAGGCATTTACTGTATTAGGCTTTGAATTGCTTTGTCCTTGTGGCATAGGACACACACACACTCACACACAACACCCAGTCTCTGACAGGACAGCTGCCCATTCATTCTCATTCCTGTCTCTGTGAGCTAAAATTACAAAGCTGCTGCCTGTCACACATAAAAACAATTGTCTCTGTCCTTTGTGCTCCCAGAAGCTGTCTTGACTCACGGGAAACACCTCAGGTTACACACGTCTCTGTGTCAGCTTCTACTTTCATGCAGATCTAGAGATTTATTTAGTTTAGTATTGTGATTGCAACTATTTATAATTGTTTCTTTTTCTTTTTTTAAGCCATTTTATTTGACAGGCTTCACAATGGCGGACGAGTAAGTGCTTCATGCATTATTTTACTGTTTGTGAACACTACATCTTTATTTGATAATATGTTCTTCTCTTTTTTCTTTGCAATCACCAATACACACTTTTTAATCTTCAGCAATGTAAGTAAACAGTCTACAGTACATGCAACTTTTAAGACTAAAAAATTAGCACGTCAAGTAGTTAAAGGGATAAAATCTGTATTATACAATAACTCATGTGTATTTTTATTCAAAATTGTACTTTTGTGTATGATCAATAGCCTCCTGCTCCACTGGCCCCTCGGGTGCAAGCCAAGGTATTCAACAGCATATTGCGATTACCATATTGTAAAATACATATTTATCTCTACATTTCGGAAAAACATAATGTAGTGCATTAAAACTAGGATTAACATTGTTTTATGTATATATTTTTTTTTAGCCAAAGTCTAAGATTTCTGCATCTCGAAAACTCTCCCTGAAGGTATGATTGTGGTGTGTGTGTTTGTTTTACTCTTTGAGAACTGAGTAAACGTGCATGTGGTAGATAAACTGAGTAACAGTCTTTATTTGTTACCTGCAGAATGCCTATTTACAGTAAATTCTGTTTTCTCAGATCCTTTTGCTCCAAAGAGCCATAGACGAGCTGGAACAGGAGAAGGTCAGTCGTGACGAGGACAAGGTGAAATATCTGAGCGAGAAGCTTCCGCCTCTTCAGACAACCGGCCTCCCAATGGATGATTTGCAGGTTAGTGAATAACAACTTCAATAGTATATACACTGACCAACTAGTAAAAAGCATGTATTTAGCATATTTATAAAGCATATATTTTTTGGGAAATTGTAATAGATATAATGGTTATCATATGCTCACTTAAAATAGCTACCTCACAATCATGAAATGACAAATCTTGAAAAACATGTTAAATAATAATACTTGTCAAGTCAAGTCAAGTCACTTTTATTTATATAGCGCTTTTAACAATGCAGATTGTAGCAAAGCACTGAACATTATCA
>JAUCNO010000318.1:2772261-2784926 GCA_032353835.1 Enteromius viviparus | reverse complement strand
GTTCATAGAATGAGTAAAGGCAGGTGAGCGAATACTTTTGGTAATATAGTGTATATATATATATATATATATATAGATATTTTACTATATTGATAAATATGGATGTAGTGGTATAGTTAAAAGTCTGCATGACTATAAAATTTCTACTGGTGGCCCATTAGACTTACCAAAAAACAATTATATATAATTTTTTTGTAAGTCTATGGGCCACATGTATATGTATGCATGTTAATCTGTTAAATTGCATATAAATAACCATAAATAATTAGTATTACTAATAAATAAACAACCTTTTACCTTACATCTGGTTGTTTCTGAAGTGTGTCTAATGTTAAAATATGCATATTTTTTAGTTTGTTACTTTTTAAACCCAAATTCAGATGTACAGTATGCATTTTTTAATAATAAAAATCTTATATTTTATAATAATAATATCCATAATGCCTTCAAAATGTAAAAGTGTGTTTTTTTATAATATCAGCATAAATCTTTATACTATTTAGTAGTGACATTACATTAATTAAAGACAACTTTAATATTAAAATACATTTTATTAAATAAAACAAGCAATGAATTCAAACAATGTATAGCATTTCCAAACTGTGTTCTGATTTGTCCATTTCTCTGTCAATCAGTCAGTGAACCTATAGATTATCATTTCATAATAACCTTCAAAAAGCAATGTCTGACTATGAAACGTATAATAATAAATATAAATAATAAAAAGCACAAGCTCAGTATTTGCATTGTAATGCATACAGTGTGTTTCCTGTCACAGATTACCCTCATGGAATCACGATATTGTCTCCGTTCTCGTCGGAGAAGAAGCAGGTAGTGAGTTTCTGTTCTCAGAGCGCTGAGGAGCTGCTCAAGTTTGTAGAGGACCTGAGAGAGAGCATCGCAGAGGTGGCAGAGATGGAACAGATACGGATTGAGTGTGAGTGGCTTTGCCTGGAACGGTGTTCTCATTTACTCATGTTCACACACGAGTAAATGAGTGATAGTGATAGTCACATTAATTACAAATAGAGTATTCTGGACATCCATGTTCTGTTTGGAAAAAAAAACCACAGACCAGCAAAATTTAGAGACTTTTGACTTGGTCCATATAGCAACACCTTAGCAAAAACACAGCAACATGCAATTTTTTTTGTTGTTTAATATACAGTAATTAGAAAGGAAAATTGCTTACACTGTGTCCAAGTTGTAATTCTGGTCATATTTTTTCCCCAAGAACATTTAATCATTCCCAAACCACATCAATCTTAACTACTATTGATTTGGTATTTAATCATATATAAGTAATATACAATTGTCCGGAAAGGCTGAAGGCTTTTTTTTTCTCCAGATAAAATGAGCCAAGAATGAGATTGAACTTAGACTAAAAGTTAAAAATGATTAAATTCCCATGACAAGGATGCAATACTAATGCAATAATACAATAAGCAAAGTTAAGGAATGACCATTGGGCAGAGAAATCCTCATTGGGTCAGCAGAGCCAATGATACTGTATAAAAAATAAAAAAAAAACTACCCTCATTTAATAAGAATAAGATGCTGAAGTGAAGCATCCTTGGTCTTTTAGATGAAAATTGTTCAGACCCCTCCAAGCCTTTGAATGGGTCTAAACGGGTGATAGGCGTTACACTTCAGAAGACCTGAAATAATGTGTGCATATTAGTAATAAAACATCCCTCACACGGCACCAGGGGTGAAGAAAGTCCTCCAACGAATCCATGCGTTTTTGTATGATAAATATCCATATTTCAAACGTAATAAGCACTTTTCTCTCACGTCTGTTGTCTGTGAAAACCAGAAGAAGTCCCAAAAGATGACGTAAGACATTAGTCACAGAATAAAAAACAAAATGCCAGTTATGAATTTGAAGCATAAACCGAGGTTTTGTAAAGAAAAATGTAGGAGGATTTCGATAAGCGAAAAGGAGACCTTTGAAACTACACACGCGCAATGCATTCATCCGCCGGGACTGCCTCCGGTTTCCAGTCAGCAGACCTGAGAGAAAAATGCTTAATAAGTTTGAAATAAGGATATTTATCTCACAAAAATGCATGGCTTTGCTACAGGAAGGAAATTGAATTATGAATTATTTCACATTATTTCACGTCTTCTGAAGTGTAACGGCTATCACCCGTTTAAACCCATTCAAAGGTTCAGAGGGGTCTGGGCAATTTTACTGTAACTCCGATTGAATTCATCTGAAAGAAGAAAGTCACATACACCTAGGATTCTTCAAAGGTGAGTAAAAGACAGGATCATTTTCATTTTTGGGTGAACTATCCCTTTAAGACTGATTGTTCATAGGCTTTATGGACAGATAAGTTACTCCTGAAAGGAGCAGCATCACATCCTCTTGAAACACTTTATTTATCAATTTATCTTCATGAATCTTGTGAATCAGATGTTGACTAATATGAACTCCTAAAACTAAAACTGCCAGATGCTGGAACATAAATTCTGAGTATAATGAGTTATAATGAGCTTTCAGTCTTCCTGGACAATTATATATCACTTATGCATGATTTAATGCATAATCAATAGTAGTTTTTAAGATCGATGTGGTTTGGGACTGGTGTGTTCTTGGAAAAAAATATGACATATATCAACTTGCCTAATAATTGGGAACACCGTGCATAATAGAACAGTGCATGCTTTCCTCATTTTAAGTTATTTGTTAGCACTATAAATAATTTAAGCGTTATTTCTACCATTTTCAACTCATTATAAGTTAGCTTGAAATATAATGAAGTCTCTATATTCCTCTGTGGTTTAAATGCCACGGTTGTGGCCATCATTAAAGTGAATTATGTATGTGCTTCTCAGGGGAACTAGAAAGACAACAGGTGGTGAGAAATCAAACTAACAAGAACGGCACGCAACTAGACATCCACGCTGGACCTAGTTCTGCTTCAGGTACACACACAAATGCTTACACGCGCTACACACAGCAGGATGCCTGTTTTTGATGTCTTGTGTATTTGTGTGGCTTGCAGGGGATGATTTTTATGAGAAAACGGCAAGCAACACGGTAGAGGTTTGTATCAGTTAATCGTGAGTTCAGTGCATAATGCATGTGTGCAGCCTTCTCCAAAGGATGGGAACACCTGAGGCAAAGTGGGGTTTTGGATGATATCAGCATAAATGTTTAGCGTTTTTGGTCATGCGTCGATAAGGGATGACTCAAATATGTTTTACTAAAAGAAATGTTCACCTGAAAATTTAAATTGGCTCACCCTCAGGCCATCCAAGATGTAGATGAGCATGTTTCTTCATCAGAACAGATTTAGAGTGATTAAGGATTAAAATAGCTAGGCTCCTCTGCAGTGAATGGGTGCCGTCAGCTCGAGAGAGAGAGAAAAAAAACAATACATGCAACTCCAGTCCATCAATTAATGTCTTCTGAAGTGAAAAGCTGTGATAAGAAACAAAGCCATCACCAGAACTTCTGGCCAAAATATATATATTTAAAAAAAAAAAAGTGAAGCCAAGGTGTGCTGACCCCAAAAAAACTATAAAATAAAATAATATTCTATAAGTAATAATAATATTTTACTCACAGTTTAAGAGAATGTTATGTTTCCCAATACAAAGAGATAGGAGCTGCACTTGGATCCCCGAGAGGCGTTTCAAAGACACCCGCAAGTGACATGACTAGTCTTAAAGAGACTTTTCTTTAATGCATTAGCACCCAAATGTGCTATATTTATGCTGATATTGTACCATTTTTAAAGCCTAAGGTGTTTTCAGATTTTCGGGAAACATTGTAGGTGGTGACAGTACGTATGTAGTCTATATAGTTATCATCACTATCTCCTTGCAGAATCAGAGATAACCTCCCCACCGGCCCCACACTCCCAACCCTTTACCCTTTGACCCCTGAGCTCACTCTGACCCCGCTGTCCTTCAAAATGGAGACGCCCGCCCTCGGTGTCTTCACTGCGATCACACACCACTTGTGCAGAGCAATTACAGCACTGCCGCCCCCCAGAAAACACCATCCACCACCCCTCGTTGTGATCTGTAATCTATGGCCTCTCACTCAGGCTTTTGCTGACTGCTGTTTTAATGCTGCATACAGCTGCTGTTGTTGTGGGGTGAAATTATTTACATGTAAAAATCTTAAGTGAACAGGGTTTACAAGTAATCCTCGTATAACCTTTGCCTTTAAAGAAAATGTTGTGGATAATGTTGGGACAGCAACGCAATGAAATGCACAAATTTATATTATGTTACATTCAGGTGTACACTATCATTTAAAAATAAAAAAATAAAAAATAATATTTTTATTTGAGTGTGGATGCATTAAATTGATCAAAAGTAACAGCTAAGACATTTATAATGTTACCAAATGTATCTATTTTTAAAAAATGCTGTTCTTTAGAATTTTTTTTTCATCATACCAATAATTGAAATTTGGGTTCCACAAAAACATTAAACATCATCGCTGTTTTTAACATTTATGATAGTAAAAATGTTTTAATGAGCATAACATCAATTTCTGAAATATCGAGTGACACTAAAGACTGATGCTAAATATTAAGCTTGCCTTCACAGGAATAAATTTAATATTACAATTTATTCAAACAGAAAATAGATACTTTAAGTTATAAAAATATTTAATAAATTTACTGTATTTTGATTAAATAAATGCAGTCTTTTATTTAGCATTTTTGAATGGTAGTGTACATTAGATCACAGAATAAAAACGCTTGGCAAATTTCATCTCTAAATCCACTTGCCTGCCAGAGAGGGGGGAAAATGTTATTGCTTGTGGAATAACAAAGATAAGACTTGCAATGCACGTCCAGAAACACCATTGGCAATAGTTTCAATAGCTCTTGCACTGGATGTCATTTAAATTCGAATACTTCATTCAAAACAGCCGAAATGAAAGGACCGAGCTGTGTTTGCTGTGGACAGACAGGCTACACGAATGCACTTTCACCAGATGCCAAATACATAACATGTATACACATGCAAACAAGGTCTATCAAGACAAGGTGCAAATTACCCAGCATGCAATAAAGGACCCTCGCTGCCAAGCGTCTAGGGCCTCAAGGGGCACTTTAATGCTTCTTACAGACGGATAAAAATATAACGGTCTGATTAGCAGCGCAGTAATAAAAGGAAATGCATAAGATAGCAGTTAATTATCCAAATCACCGCAGTTTAAGGAGGAAGTCAGCGTCGCATGCTTTCATCCACTCCGACCACGCTGTACGAACGTACTCATGCTGTGTTTTGCCTGCATGCTATAGAAGATTTTTTTACACTTGTTTTATCACTCGCTAAAATTAATAAAATTATAAGAAAGTTCATTTTTGGACAAAACAAAAAATCTGCCACTGCATTCAGTTTTTATTAATTTATAATATTAAAATATTGTAAAATAATATTAGAAAAACATGATAGAAAATACTTTAATATACAATTTTTACATTTAGAATATAAAATGTATATTAAATTACTTTCCAATTTTATTTAAAAAAAATAAGATATTTAAAATATTTGCATTTTCGTACTTTAACTGGCCATTAATTCTAACCTTAAAATCAGGATTAGGTGTAAAATAAAGTCATCAGAATCATGCATGCACGGAAATTGGTTGACGATTAAGCAAACAGATGTAACCTGTCTCACAGGAAGCATGTCTTTGAGGCAGTTATCTGCCCATTAAGTGACAAAACCTCTTCACCTTACTGGATCTCATTCTGTAAATATGATGCAGGGCGGTGTTATTTATACACTATTACAGAATCTATTAATATTTAACATTTGCTTAGCAGCGCAATATAAATATGAGGACATGCATAAGATAGCAGTGCATTATCCAAAGGTTCAGCATCGGCCATTTTCACCCACTCCGACTGAGCTGTATGTATGTTTGGATGTATTTGTGCCGTGTTTTGCCGCCTGCATGCTCTGTAGCATGGCCTTGTCGTGTGTTTCCGCACCAGAGGGCCGTGAGAGTGCAGCAGGCCAGGCTGATAACGCTTCCTGCTTCTGGCTGTTTCTAAACTAGGTGTCAATTCACAACAGGCTCCAAACGTACCAACTCAGCTCTCCTCTGGCCCCACCCAGCGATCAGCAACACCTGGCCGTCCTGCCTAGCCCCGCCCCCGGCTCCACCCTTACCATCTCCCCCGACACCCTTATCCAGTGCCAGCAGATCGTCAAGGTGATCGTCGTGGACTCTGCTGGGCGTGGCCATGTGGAGGCGTTCCTCAGCCACAACCCCGCCCATCGCCTCATCCAATCGGCCGTCTCCACGCCCACCAGGTCACGGGAGGCGGGCAAGCAGCAGCAGCCGCCCCTCCCTCCCCCGCCGCCTCCTTATCATCACCCGCATCAGTTCTGCCCCCCGACCCCTCCGCCTCCACGCCACCTGCTGAGCCAGCGCAGGTACTCCAGCGGGACGCGCAGCCTGGTCTGAACATCACACACAGATCAGTTTACAGCTCCTAAAGAGATGTTTCACCTATAAAGAACATTCTGTCTTTATTTAATCAACCTCATGTTTCTCCAAACCCTTACTAGAAGTGGCCCTGGATCACAAAACCAGTCAAAAGGGGCAATTTTTGAAATTGAGATTTATACATCATCTGAAAGCTGAGTAAATAGGTTTCCATTGATGTACTGTATGGTTTATAAGGATAGGACAATATTTGGCTGAGAAACAACTTTTGACAAAATCTGAGGATGCAAAAAATCTAAATATTGAGAAAAACACCTTAAAAGTTGTCCAAATTTTTGTTTTGATATATTTATGGTAGGAAATGTACAAAAATACCTTAATGGAACATAAATCCTAATGATCATTTTGACTCACACATACATTCGGAGCTATTTATGACTGGTCCTGGGTCATGAATACAATTATTTCTATAATTTTGAAGAATCTTTACACAGTTTTTTCAACGCAAAGACCATTTATAGTTAAAAATACACTCTAAAAAGCACAATTAAAATTTGTGGGCTCTGAAGGCCTCTGAAGCCATATGTAATTTATGTCAGTAAAATTTATGTTCAGTGGAATACTAAAATTACTTTTACAGTAACATTAAGATTTATTATTTTTTTTAAAGAAATATAAAACAAGTGCAGTAAGACAAAATATAGTCCTAACTTGATATTTTATTTAAATTGCTTCAAGTAAATTTATTTCTTTTCATTATTATATTTTAACTATAAAGTAAACCAAAAATACTAAATAGAGAAAAATACTTGTTTAGATAAGGATATTCATGAAGTGTGAATTGGCCAGTGTCAAGTTACATTATTTATATTTTATATACTATTATAATGTTTATTCATATTTTACATTTGTTTTTTTTTTATTTTAATTTTAGTTTAGGTTTTAGTTATTTGTTACGTGCTTTTGTCATTTTTATAGTTTTTTTCCCTCAAATATTTAGTTTAGCTTAAATTTACTTTTATTTTAGTTTTAGTAATATTAGCATCTCAACTCTATTGCATTATCTAATATTTAAATTTTATTTTTTTTACCTGATTTAATTTAATAAAAAATAAAAAAACTTTATTCATAGGTTTATATGGAAGCCCATTTCAACAACTTAATAAATTATTTTAAAAAAGTTTATTGCAACTTTTTTTAATCTCACAATTCTGAATTGCGTGATACAAACGTGCAATTCTGCCTTTTTTCATAATTGAGAGATATAAACACACAATTGTGAGTTACAAAATCAATTTTAAGCAGAAAAAAAATGTATATCTCGCGCTTCTGACTTTATACAGTATCTCACACTTCTAAGAAAAAAAGTCAAAATTGTGAGATAAAAAGTTGCAATAACCTTTTAGTGGCGGAGACGGGCTTCTATAGCTTTAACTGTCACTGCATGGAAAAGAGCTGTATAAACATTCTTTTTTGTTCTGTGGAAAAACAATAACACAGCATTCGGATGTAAAGCAACATGAAGTTGAATAAACCATGACAGAATTTTCATATTTACGTGAACTTGCTTTAAAACTAATATCATGTACACTATTTCAGAAAACACAAAAATAGCCCAAGCAGCCCGATCCGAACTGTTTGGCTTAAAGGAAGCTACACTTAGAGTTGTTAAAGGTCCTCATGGCCTGTATTTAAAGTGAGTAGATGTATAGTATTTTTTTAAGAGGGATTTTTTTTCTCGTGTGCTCACCCTGTCCCTGTATTCAGATGAAATGTTTATATATTTTGATTTCTCTTAAAATCCCATGTCGTGTGTTGCCCCAAACTGACCTACAATAGTGTAGAGGGAGTGCTGTGAAGATGAAGTTGTTTCTACACACCACCATAAAATAATGTTCACATTGTGTTTTGTATGGCAATAGAAAATCACCACCCTCTTTCAAAGGTCTTACCTGTTAAAGCCTGAAAACGAAATCCAATTCCAGTATCTGGATATAAATCATACCTCGCAGTAAAACAAATGCAAAAAGTAAAATAACTAGGTTAGAAAAGAGAACACCCCTTGAGTTGGTTTAGATGCAGCAAATAACTATATGCACCCATAAGTCACCGCAGTACACATCCTGAACGTAACCGACTAAATCAGGAGGCGGATCATGTGACACCTACTGCATATTTGCATAAATTAAGCTCAACTTTGCTCTTTATTCAAATTGCCAACTCCTACTGAAAATGAATGACTTTGTTGCTGCAAATCAAGCCATCCTTTAGGGAATCTGCTCTGTTGTGAATGTCCTCAACCAATGCTTTCGGAAGAAATTTAGGTCAGGAAGTGGCCACTAAAGAATTTCTAACTTCCGAGATAAAAGCTGCAGATTTCGTCTGTATTTGGCATCATCTGCTTACTTTCTTATCCTGTCAAGAGCCCAAGTGTCAGCTGCTGAGAAATTTAGGACGCTGCCATCCTGTGTGAAGGAAGCGCTTGATCTTGAGAGCCGTGCACCTTGTACCTAATGAAGCTGTTGACTGAGCTCCATAAACCCTTTAAAACCTTTGGATACCCGGCTCCTGACTTGCGCCTTCTCATAAAAGTATCCTAATGTCTTTTAAAACCACATTTTGGCACAAAACCCGTTTCCATATAGCTCTTACTAGAAATTTCTACACTATTTCCATTTTATTATTGTCCACAATTTCTGATCGGTTAAACCAATTTACAGAATGGAGAAACATTTTCTTGCATCCTGCTTGAAAGTGTTCAATTGTTTGATGTATTTTCACATACATTCACACTGATTGTATGCATCAAGTATTGATCTGTTTACATTTGAAAATGAGTAAGAGAATGAAAATGTATAGTTCACCCAAAAATAAATATACTTAAATGCATTTGAATTACATTTATTTCATGCTCAGTATGCTGCAAATACATTTTCATATTTATGCATTTTTAAAATGCCACGCAATTGTATTTTATGCAGGATTATATATACTTAAAATAATAAACTGCTAAAGTCTGCTAAACTGGAACAACTCATTTTGTACTTAATGCACTTTAATTGTGCAGAAGTAGTGCTGAAGTCCAGTTAAACACATACTTAGTATATTTGATTGTGCTAAAGTGGAACAATTGCAAGTATACTTCAATTACATTTATTACACAATCCTTGTTAAAAGTTACATAAACACTCAATTTAGACTTATTAATAAGAAATATGCATTGTGCACAAGAAATACTCCAAATAAAGTTTAATTAAAATTTTTATATGAGAAGGTCTCGAGTTATCCAACCTGATCTTACGGCAATTCGTACGTATTTTACGAGGTGGCTAATTCGTACGAATTCATACGATTTATTCTAAGTTGTAGAATAAAGTGAGGTCGTACGAATTAGTATGAATTGGCACAAACTTGGCACCTCGTACGAATATGTACGAATTGCTTGTGAGACTGTGTTGAGTTATCTGTCTGTCTATGATCAGAGATTTAACTCTTAGTATGAAATGAATATATTTAAAATATCTTACTTTTTTACTAAGAGGACATCCAAGGTGTAGATGAGTATGTTTTTATCATCAGAACAGATTTCCCCTGCAGTGAATGGGTGCCGTCAAAATGAGAGTCTAAACAGATGATAACAACATCAGAATAATTCCACATCACTCCAGTCTATCGCTTAACATCAGAGCTGTGTGTTTGTAGGAAACAAACCCATCATTAAGGCATTTTCATTTAAAGAGAGTCCTCTATCGATTTCGCCCAAAAAAAAGGTTCTAGTCTGAATCAGCAGAGAAATATGCACAGATCAGGCACTGTTTACAAGCGTAAAAGAGATCTAAATCAATGTGTAGGTGGATTTTGTTGAAGTTTAAAGTTAAAAAGCCTTAATAATCCAACTGTTCTGATGAAGAAACAAACAGGACAGATTCAGAACTATTCCTTTAAAGTTTTAATGGAATTAAAGCGTTATCACATCCTTTCTTACTTTGCTAAAACTTTTTTTTTTCAAAACAACTTTTTTACAGCATTTTGAAAGAGGGTGGTGAGCATTACTTTACCAACTAGAGCCAGGGGTCGGCTTTATCCCATCTTATCATCCTGAATCAATCTTTTTATCGTGTCCGGTCCTATAGAGCGACTCTGTAGCGTGTTACTGTGATCAAGCCTGGTGCTCAGGTAGCTTCATGTGAAAACCAGGTGCACATCAAACCTCTGAGAAAATATCAAATGTTGTATACTACAAGGCTATGACTGATAAATTGTATATTTTTAAAAAGACATCACTTAAAATGTTTATTAAACTATTATGTTACAATGTTAGGGGTTAAAAAAAAAAGCATTTGTGTTTTAAAATGATCTGGTGGATTTGTGTTTTCTGTACTGCATGTCATAAGAGACTCATATGTTTATGTGCAGATATCTATCGAGAGCTTTTATCAGGAGTATATCTCAGATGTACAACACTAATGTTTATGTTTCTATTTTCTTCGTTCGGTTTTGAATCACAAAACTAGTTTTTAATTACAAGCATATCTGTTTTTCCAAGGCATTATTGGAAATGATGTCACTCTGTGCTTAGACACAGAAATTACAGAAAAGCAGCAAAAAAATTTATTTATACATGTATTTATTCATACAGAGTAGGAGAATGAAAAGCTTTATTGTATTGTTTGCACAGCTGTTTATTCACTAAGATGCGCTGATCAAATGTGCACACCTGCTCTGACATGTTCGGTTCACGTACGCTCCTCTACCAAACACCACCTTTTGTTTGCTAGATTAAAACATACAGTATTTGTTTCTGAGAACATGTAATCCCAGCGAGGGGCTGTATTCTGACTGTGAAGTTGTGAAAACGCACTGCTTTTTTGCTAAAAATGCACCATAAACTCGAGCTTCTTGACTTCAGCTCCCAGAAGTTCATTTTAAAAAAAGCAGAAGATAAAGCATCTGAAAGGAAAATGTTGAATTTCATGTATAATTTCGCAAAAATATGGCCTTGCGATGGTCAAAGAAATGGTCCCATCTAAAAGGTTTTTACAATCTATATTTGTATTGAGCACTATTATGAAGTTTTATATAGTGTAAAGACACTTGATACGTTCACATTCATATCTTGTATATGCAATGTCACTATATCATATCTCAACAATCATTAAACGTGCAGAAAACAGAATAGAACCTGTGTGTTTGTGTTTATTTCAGTACCAGTGGCTTAAAGAGATAGTTCACCCAAAAATGATTCTGTCATCGTTTACTCACCCTTGAGTCTTTCCAAACCCGGGATGAATTTCTTTGTTCTGCTGAACACAAAAGAAGATATTTTGACGAAAGTTTGTAACCAGGCTGTTTTGGTCAACGTTGACTTCTATAGTAGGAAAAAAGTACTATGGAAGGCAATGGTGATCCAAAATAGTCTGGTAATAATGCATGAGTAAATAGAATTAGATAGATCGAATTTTCATTTTGAGTGAACTATTCCTTTAATGGCAATAAAGACTGCAATCAGCAGGCTGTTATATAATATAGTAAATCTATTATTCAGCTAGACGCTCTCAAATACTACTGACTAGATTTGTTAAATGTGACTGGCATTTTGATTAAATCTGACATTCAAGTGTTGTGTTGACTCACAAATTAGTGTCAATTATAAATATTAGCATTCATTCACATGAACAAACATGAACAACTCCTTTTATAAGTTGGAGTTGCATCAATGTTGCATGTATGAGAAAACTGCCACCCAATAAGCAAAAACACATACATGAAACATATATGAAGATATATACTGTATATAACTCTTTTACACTTTTACATTTTTAAATCATGTTTTTATTGCTTTCTATTAATGTGTATATATATATATATACATTAATGATCTAAATGATTTATTTACTTTTTGGTAAGCAACAGGTATTTACTAAATTCTCAAGTAAAAAATAATAGGATTTAATTTGCAATAATATTTAACAATTCTGCTGTTATTTTCAAATAAATGCACGTATATGGTAAGCATAAAAGAGACGGGAAGAAAAAACTAGTGGCCCATAACTTTTGACCCTTTGAACTATTTGCTTACCCAAATGTAATAAATACAAGACAGTATATACTGCATATATATATATATATATATATATATATATAAATTAGTGCTGTCAAATGATTAATCATGAGTAATCACATCCAAAATAAAAGTCTTTATTTACATAATATATGTGTTCATGCTGTGTTT
>JAUCNO010000318.1:2727315-2740305 GCA_032353835.1 Enteromius viviparus | reverse complement strand
CTATCTATCTATCTATCTATCTATCTATCTATCTATCTATCTATCTATCTATCTATCTATCTATCTATCATTCTATCGTTCTATCTATCGTTCTATCGTTCTATCTTTCTATTGTTCTATCTATCGTTCTATGTATTGTTTTATCTGTCGATCGTTCTACTGTTCTATCATTCTATCTATTGTTCTGTGTGTCATTCTATTGAACTATTATTCTATCAATCTATCATTCTATCTATCCTTCTTGTTCTATCTATCGATCTGTCGTTCTATCTGTTGTTCTATGTATCGTTCTATCTATCAATCTATCTATCTACCTTATTTGCTTTCCTTTTTATCATGCCTGTCCTATTAAACTTGATAGTTTAATACCATAAATCGTATGCTCAGAATCTAGTTATGTAAAGTTTTGAAGTTATTTTTTAAGCTATAATAAAACATTTTGCAGGCTAAAACTCTGATACCTAATATATAATCATAAATTATTTCAAAGTTCTGTAGACTTTCTACCTCATAATTAATTTGCATTAGACAAATTATACACTAAGGAACTTACTTACAAAGTTTTCATTATAATTCCTCACTTTAAGGCTCTAATTAGAAGCACACGCACATTATTTTTGGTTTCCAGCATTTGACACATTGCATATGTTAGTTGCCATATAGTGGCTTTAATATTCACAGTTATAATGTTTTTTGCAGCTGGTTTGTAGTTTTAGCACTGTCTAAATTGTTCAAATGTACGTCCCTGGATAAAACCACATTTATTCAGTGACGTGCTGATTTGATGAAATATTAAATGGCGTTTGTCATCATAGCTGTGCAGACTGCAGAAAGAAAGCAGAACCACACAGATGGGAGTTTGTCTGTGTTTCTCTCTGGTTTGTCGCGTCCAGGTTGAATTTTCTCAATAGAGAGGGTCACAAACAGGTGAAAAGTGGATTGTAATTCCCTCAGGCCTGCAGTCTTTCTCATGATGTGATCAGGTGCTGTGCTACTTTCATGTGAGGATGAAGGCCGCATTATTTTGCAGTTCTTTGATGTGAGCTGAGACAATGTTCTTCCTCATCAGAGGATGAGTCATCCTGTGCTGGAATGGATTCAGGTGCACCTATAAAAAGAGCAGCATTACACTCAATTTTGATTCACTTTCTGACAGTTTCTCCTCTGTTTCCTGGGAATGATGCAATAACTGACTGTCTGTGTGTGGCAAAGACCGAAACACTGAGGAAATACTATCTATCTATCTATCTATCTATCTGGTCTCATGGCATTAACGTACCTTGGTGCACTTTTTAGCGAGCCACGGAATATGCATCAATAAGTACATATTAGTGCATTTTCTAAAAGAAAAAAAAAAAACTCATTATCACACAAATTTACAGAGTTTTGATTAATAAAGGGCCATTTTCATACAATGTTATCACTTGAGATTTAAAAACTGGTCCTTCTGAATGTCAGCACCACACGTATTCAGCTTCGTATCCATGGGTTATATAGATAGAAGGTTTACTCGCTAGCTCACGTGATTCGTCATTGCACTTGAAGCTTAGTTCAAATCTGTGTAAAAGGCAGTTGAAATGGCACGGTTGCATTAACAAATGCCTTTTGATACAGTTTTGCATTTGTAAACACTATCGGGCAAGTTTAGGGTTTGATTTGGTGTAGGGCATATTTCCAACATGCCAGAGCATTCGCTTTTAGCAACAGTCTATCTACCTGTCCATCTATTCATCTGTCCAGCAGGCCTTTAGTTAGTTTCCAATGTCTCTAAACTTTTTTAAAACATTTACCAAGCAAACATTCAAAATACTTGATATGGACAACAAATACTGTTCTCATGTTCAGTGGTGGGCAGTATTTGTACTTCTTTACTGTATTTTTCAGGTATCTGTACTTTACCAGCGTAGTTTTATTTTTAGCAACTTTTACTTTTACTTCACTACATTCCTAAGCAAAGGATCGTACTTACTTCTCATAAAACATATCGTTATTTACTGTGTATATCACGTGCTCTGAGCGAGACGCAGACGAGCGATTCATTACCAAACTGATTTTTTTTTTTAATGAACCCGTTCAATCGGTTTTCAAATCGCACTAAACGATTCATTTTCGAATTGGAATGATCCGATTGCAGCTGTTCGTGATTCGACAGCTTACTGATTCAAACGATCCGTTCAGTCTCCAGTGAACCGAACAACTGGCTCTAGCGTGAAGTAAGTTACTAATATTAACTGGAAATCATCTTTAGGTAAAAGTTGTCAGTTTGTTACACCAGTGAAGGGTGATCTGTTAAAGTCCACAGAAATGAATGCAGACACATCAACATCAGTGTCTCCAGGTAAAAGAACGTTCAAATTCCCTTCTGCTGTAACATTAGCAGTTTTATTAAAATGCTATGCCTTTAGCTCCTTGTGTGTGTTTATATTGTTTATCAACTAGCCGAGGAGACAGATATGAATTTTAATTCATAACCATATACTGAAAATAAGTAGGTCTAAATATTATATTATCTAACGTTAATGCTGATAAGCTTGCTGTTATAGTCATTTTTAGATAATGTTCAATTTTTATATGTAACATCTGAGGGGGGGAAAAGGATTTGATATTCAGGTAACTACAGTAATTAACAGTTGTTTGTACAATGGTGAAGTAATGCCCTCTGGGGGCATTTGGCCAGTGTTTACGACACAGACAAGGTTTGAGAAAAAAAAAGAAAATATAATATTTTCCTATAATATATATATATATATAATATTATATATATATAATATATTATCATATAATATATAACGTTCTGTAACATTCTGCAAAACAATAGCCTACGCTTCAAAACACCTTTTTCTTACAGTTGAAGATTAGACTCTCAAAACTGTTTTCTCTCGGGTACATTGCAGTAGTCTCCTGATCGTAACAGCAGTGTACGCTTTACATTAAACATTACTGCATCATGCTCATCAAAAATCCCAGGTATTTTGGAAATATGAAAAAATATTTGCTATATAAAATTAAGTAGACCGTAAAAAATTGCAGTACTTTTTTACTTAAGTAAATCCAAAAACAAAAGTAATTTTGTACTTTCACTCAAGTAAAATCGAAAAAGGAGTACTATATTATGGATCTGTACTTTTACTTAAGTACTTGATTTGTGTACTTCAACCACCTCTGCTCATGCTCAAGTTAAATTTGGAAGCCATAGGCATATTAGTTTGCTTTTAGATCTCCTACCGAGTTATTCAGCCTCTAATCATTGTCTAAGCATCGTTGTTTTATTAAATAAAACATTTTTGGAAACACATAGGCCTAACAGTTTTTATTTTTAGTAAAGTTCCTTTTAAAAGATAATTGAATTTAAAGACTTGCAGGTGAGATTTTTCCAGAACATTATAACTTGTGTGGTTTGTTCTCCCAGAGTAATCTAGGATTAACCTAATTGACCTTGCTTTTTATAGATCTCCATAAATCCAGATCTGTAACCACTGGGTAACCGCGACCCCTGCCCCTCCGGCAATGTAGAGAACCACTGGAGATTAATGTGTTTTAAATGAATGCATCAAAATGCACATGAAAGAATGGGAGGCTTTTCTTGCTTTGTCTTATCCCTTATGGCGCTGTGACTGGTTTCCCGTGGCCCGAAGGCAATTGGCTCACCAGAGCCTCCATTACTTATTCTGTGACAGAATGAAAGAACAAGTTCTTCCCTCCCAAACTTTGAGCGGTGAATAAAGATGTCAAGCGATGCAGTGTGCTCTTGGGTCAAAGTTTGTTACCGTGGGGATATGATTCTGCCATCTGTTGTTTACCTGCCCAGGTACCATGGTTTAAAGCCTATCGCCTCTGTCTGTGTGTCCTAAACAAAGCTAGGTGAAATCAAAACCCTTTCTGAACTCTGTTTCCCATGATTGTCCTTAACATGTGTGATGATGTGGGTTGACGCTAAATTATGGCCCATGTGGCACAGTAACTCATCAGAAGGACAGCTGTCCTGTGTATTCCTAAACTTTTCAGGAAACAAGCAGTTTAAACCAACCTAAACAAGTGTGTTTTGTTGGTTTTGAAGGGGCTTTATGAGCCAAAGTAAATTAAATGTTGGATTTGAGTTTGTCATCATGTTCCATGCAACTGGTTAATTTGAACAAAGCATAAGAAGAGTTAATTTGCAAAAACAGATAATTACGTTTTTAACAAAAAAAAAAAAAAAGTTTTAGTTATGCATTCCAATTAATCTTTCAAACTGCTGTTGTGTTATTTTGATTAGGTGAATAAAAAATAAAAATAATACAGCAAGTACAATAAAACAATAAAAACATTATGACATAATTAAAAAAACAACAACATGATTTAACTGTTTTTGCAAATAAACTCTTCATAAGTCAATTTTAATGCGCACACATGATTACATTATTCAATATAAACAACAGTCTTGGTCAAAATAATGTAAATTAAGCTTACATTAAATAATCATTAAATATCATATTTGGATTTGAGTAATAGACCATGCAGCCCAAACCATTTAAGACCAATTCAATGACTTTAACCTAATGACTTACAGTTAGTTACATCCAACATTTGATAAAAAAAACAGCCAAACAAACTTTTCTAGCCATTTTGAACTGATGTTTTGCTCAAACTTTATCTTGGAAATCAATTCTGACTATTAACTACAACTTTTGTCTAAAAAATCCCTCCTAATTTGCTGTTTAATAATAGTTAGTAAGATAGTTGTTAAGTTTAGGTTTAAGTAAAGTATGGTTTTGCTGCTTTACAAGAACAAAAAATAAGCAACTACTATAGTTATTAATAAGAATTGGTCTCTGAAATAAAGTACTGTGCTTTTATTACAAATTGTTCCTTCAAATTTGTGTCTGATGCTTCACCCAATATTTTTTATAAATGAAAATTAACCAAAATTAAACAGTTGTCGTCATATGCAAATTGCAGACGATTTAAAATTGAGTAATTGATGAGAAATCATGATTGCAGACTGTGATATCCTAGCAAATTTAAAATGCTAGAGATGGGACCATGATTTATTTTCTCTTTCAAGAGAAATAAATGAGAAGCAAAAGTCTCCATTTGCTTTCCATCTAATCTAATTGTTGTCTACAAAAAGCAACAGAGATTCAAAATAGATCTCAGTTGCATTTCCTATGACTTCTTTTGCCGAAATGAATGGCAGGTCTGACCAGATGTCGGAATGATTTGGAATGCCAAGAGGTTTCTAATGAGAATTCGTACATTTGCCTCTTTTAAAAGGGATTTGATGAGATTATAGGCCTGGAGGGAATTAAATGGAAGGAGGCGTGGAAAAGCTTCATTGTTTTCAGGTCTCATCCAGACAAGACCTTTAACTTGGATTTGCATTTGGGCTGAACTAATTGAACTCCTCCCAGCTGTGTTCTAGAGCAAGTACGCATACTCGCACACGCTCGACTCCTGCCAAACCTCTGTAATCCCTTTTTGCCTCTGCAGTGCAGATTTCCGGCAGTCTATTCAACTTCAATTCAGTTTTCAATTCCAAGGTGATTTTATTGGCAAAGGCGGCAGCGTAAGTTGCCAAAACAATTAACAAAAAAAGACCTGCTTCGCAGAGAAACGACATAGTCTGTAGAAAACATATATATTCTGATCAATAATTCTCATTTCCTCCTCTTTTCCCTACTGGAAAGCTAGAAAACAATCTCGAGCATGTGTGTGAAAGGGGATTCTGTTTGGCAGATCAGATTAAAGTATAGATTTGTTTCTTTATTAGTGTTATCCAGTGTTGAATCACTGCTGTTGACCTCGAATGCCACGAGAGCTTATTGAAACACGTAAGCCTCTGAGAGTTTGATACACATCAGGAGACAAAAGCCACAGAACCTCAATTCCTATATGATGCTAAGTCTCAGAGGAATTAGAGCCTCTTTTTTTAAACTCTTAAATAGATAAAGTGTTGCTTAACAAGAATAAACATGGGTGATAAAAAAAGACTAATAAAGGTTTGATTTAGCAGTTGGTCTAAAATTTACTTTTATACCAAATAAAAGTTGGCTTTGTTAAGTTAATAAAACGTATTAAATAATAATGTTATATATATATATATATATATACACAGTACAGTCCAAAAGTTTGGACACACTTCTCATTCAAAGTTTTTTTTATTTTCATGACCACATTGGTAGATTCTCACTGAAGGCATCAAAACTATGAATGAGCACATGGGGAGTTATTTACTTAACAAAATAAGGGTGAAATAACTGAAAACATCTTTTATATTCTAGTTTCTTCAACATAGCCACCCTTTGCTCTGATTACTGCTTGTTGGTGGGTTATTATTGATGCTTTATCCCCAGCTTTTCCTCTATAGCTGCCCTACTGACAGACCTGACCAGAGGCAACCAGAGAAGGTCCGCTGGACAGAAGAAGCTGAGACGGCTTTCCTGACCATTAAACAGTCGCTCACCTCTGAACCCATCCTCCGTGCCCCGGGTCTTCAACTGCTCCATTCTGCTTCAGACCGATGCTTCAGACACGGTACTCGGGGCCATGCTCTCCCCAGTGGTGTGGCGGAAAGCCCGACAGGAGATAAGCGACGCTCTGGCAACTGTTCGACAGCACCAGGAAATCGTCAGCGCAGGCCAATCAGGAACACCAGAAGACTGAGTCTCAACTCAGATGCTGTATGATTTGCTTAACTTGTTTTACTCTTGCCAGACGACACACCTTGACCGATTGGCCCAGGAGAGCCACTGTGAGCACTGGATCACCAGACACTGTGACCTGGGAGAAAGGACGAAGCACTCACTGCACCCATCCTCTGTCATTGGCTGCTCACCTGTATGCTCACTTGTTGTTATGATCAATCCACCCTCCGGGGTTTACAAACAGTCTTGCCTTGTTGCATTGTTCTTCACCAAGTTCACACTATGAAATATGTAAAAATCATCAAAAATGTGTGTGTGTGTATACTGTATATACTGTATGTATATATATAAATATATATATATATAATATATTCTTGCTCATGGCCAATTAGAAGTATGTCTGAGATACAACTAAGATCAGATAAACAGCACTTTATTAACAAAGTTTTATAAAGCAGCCTGTGGCCACGAACATGACTCTAAAAGATGTAAAAGACAATAATTTAATTAGTTGAAGAAAATTGGCTATGCAAATGGTCAAGTCAGGTTTCTTCGTTGTTCTTCACAAACTGAATGTTTGTGGATTTATGTTGCTGCTGCCCTATGGAAACTGCTTGTGGCCAAGGCAAAAACATAGAGGTGGAATGTCAGATTTATATTTTGGAGAAAGCCAAAGGATGTCCCCAAATCGCATCTTCAGTAAATTTAAAGGGATTGCTTTATTAGATTCATTCAAGTTAAACTCAGTTTCAGTATAGATACTGTTAAGAGCAAAGTCCTATAAGAAAATTCCTAATTCCTGTTTATTTGAAAGTTAGTTCAATTATTTTGCACTGCTTTGGCTGCATCAGCAGAAAAGTTGTTTCAGAGGCAGAAAATGTTATGCAATTTTGATAAGTTGTTGATGAAAGCTAAATTTGCTATACGTGCACCAATGCATCTCACACAAAAAGCAGTTGTCTTTAATAAAACCTGTTGAAGTGATCGTGATCGTGTGTGTGTGTGTGTTAGTCATAGGTATTTATGGCTTTTCCAAACAGCAAAGCTGTCGAAAATGTGACTGAAAGAAATCCAGCGTCTTGCATGCTGGTGAAGGCCATCAAAGCTATGCAAAATCATGCGCTGACACTCGCTGACAGACAACCCAGAATTCATCAGCAGTCTGTCAAGCGAACTGCAGCATGATTTTCAAAAAGCAGTGACGATTCTGTTTGTTTGATAACCCCCTCTCCCTATTCATGCAAATGGAAAGTCATTACTCTCAATCCAACAATAATCGCAAATGAAGCAATTAAATGCTCAATTTCAGTACGTCATTTACATGGCTACCATGTGGCGTTGATTCATTAGGATCAATCAGCGGCACAGAGATTAATGTCAGAGACAAGACAGTGGAATGGCAGATAATCACAAAGCTTTATTTTTTGGCATTGGCTGCGAATAGTTTTGAGCCTTTTCTTTCTATTTAAAGAGAATGGAAAAGCCCACAAGCGCTTGCAGGTCCACGTCTCTGGTAGAGCTGCTCTGTCAGAGGAAATCAAAGAAACATCTTGGCAGCATGTGGGTATTTTGGCCGCTGTATTTTCACTCTTTCAATAATTGCTTTAATGCAGGTTGATTTGAACTGTTGCTGCTAAATATGCTTAATTAAACGTTTGCCTCTGGGTCTGCCGTCATTATTATACTTCAATGACTTAAAGTGAATGAAGGTTGTTATTAATAACAATGTCTGAATAGCAGTTAGTAGTAATAAATAATAATAATAATAATAATAATAATAATAATAAAAATAATAAAAAACATCTCTTTGTTTCTTGGCTCTAAATGTACCATTGTTTGTGTGTTTTCTCAGTCCTTCTTTCAGTTTGTCTCGTGTTTATGCAGCTCAACATGTCCAGCACCATGGGCTGCTATGAACATTGACTTATTAGAGAGAAATATTTCTCCCCGGAGCTTCATGTTCTCCCGCTCCTCCGCCGGGTCTCTCTGCGTGACCTCGTATTTCCAAGAAATGCATTTGGAGGTTCCTGAATTCATAAGATGATTTGATTACAATGATATTGCCCTATTATGCATCAGGGGAACAGCTAAGGGACGGGTGCACAAGGCACCTTTTGACATTATGTAAGGAACACAGCTAGAATGTTTGCGGCTTTTAATGATGTTTAAATGAATTAGATTCAAGCACTTATGAAGCTGTGCTTTGACTTTCAGTCCTGAACTCTGTGTGTGTGACCACTTTTAAGAAAATGCATTAGGATAGTTTTAGTATTTAGTATTTGTTTTATTAAACGTGATGACAAAATGTTTTTGCAATCACTAATGCACACATTTATTTATATTATTATTTTATTTTATCATAAATATGTATTTTTGGATTATATTTAATTGTATTTCATTTTATACCATTTGAATTTAAGTATTTCTGTCTCTCGTTTTTTGCGAGGATGCTGAAATTACACACTAAATGCTTATTTTATTCCATTTTTTATTTAATTTATTTCACACTGTTATTTCCAGTTTAGTTTGTATAGTTTATAAAACATAAAGCACACCAAGGTCGTAGGTTCGACTCCCGGGCAATGCATGAAAACATAATTCACAGTGTGAATGCAATGGAAGTTGTTTTAGGAAAACAGCATTAATCATGCTTTTAATGCACATTTATATTTTCTTGTCTCCACGAAAGTTTTAATATACCAGCCTTTCTAAATCCTCTGAGCATACCTGTGACTGAATGCCAGGCCATGTCTGTGTCACTGGGGCATTTCAGAAATACCCTCTGCTCTTTCGGGACGCGTTCTGCTGCTGCCACACATGCTGATGGAGCTGCAGGGCACATTTCTGGCCCCCTGATGAGACTCCAGAGAGCACATCGCTCTAAATGCAGTTTAAATGTGTTTTTATTAGCAGTGTATATTTAGCACCAGGTTCAGGCAAAGGCTCCGTAATCTCTTAAAATTCCTCACTGCATGCACAGCCCTGTGTTTGATTCCCGAGGCTCTACAGGGGCCTGCTGGGAAACCACCAGAAACCAGTTCAGAATGAGTCGGTTTAGAGCGGCTCACAACAGGTCAGCAGGTTTGTTTCAGGTTTAGTCAGTGCAGTTAAGAAGTGGACGTGTCGGCCAAGACAGTGTGCTGGTTACTACAGTCTGTCAAACCACCTGCTTTTATGGGAGGAAATAAACTCAATGACGTGATCATCAGTCTGAGAGATACATGCTTGCATGATGCACATCAGCCTCTTTCTTTCATGCTTGCTTGCTTTCTTGCCTTTCTATTTCTTATTTGCTATGATAGTATACAGCAAAAAAATAATCAGCAAGTCTGTGTATAATAGCTAGATAGATAGATGAAATGTAACCGTCATTTAACCAATTTCAACTTCATTTTCTTAGCAATGTGATATTCTATATTGTTTTAAAGTCAGTTTAATATCATTTAAGTTGAAATGTCTTGTACAGCGCATTTGATTTATGCTTAAAGATTAAAGCCAGCAACAAACTGAAAAGTATTTAGGTTGATGTAGTTCAGTGTGCAGTACCTGGTTTTATGTACATTATATATTAAAGTAGCATATAAATACAATTTAAGATGAATATGATCAAGTTCCGTGGTCATATACTGTATCCGGATTCTAAAATAATATTAAAAATAAAAAATAAAATAAGGTATATTGTATAACTTATATGCACACTGTTTAGGCTGACAATCTTTAACACTTAAAAAAACAGTAAAATCATGAAATATTATTACATTTAAAATTCCTGTAAATATATTTTAAAAATACATTTATTTCCATTTAAGAAATATTTCTGATCTGATATTGAAAATAGTTGCTGCACAATATTTACGAACAGAATAGCATGGATTCATCCGTGTGAAAACATTATAATTGTCTTCACTGTGACTTTTAATCAGTTTGTATGCATCCTTGAGAAAAATAAAACATTACCCTTAATCTTTCTGAGCTGATTTGAAGCCATGTGTGGAACTGGTTTTGTAATGTTGATCTTCGTGTGGGATGTTACTGACGTTCTTTTTAGAAATAAACTCTTGAGAAGCTTGTGTGAGTGTTTCTGCTCCCAGGAACCAGTCTAAAAAGTCAAGTTCAGCGTTCTGAAGCTGCCTGCTGCTTACTTTCTCCTCCAGCCCACTTTGTGGTAGACGTGGTAGACTTTGGGTGGCACTTCCTGTTCAGACTCTGTCCGTGTCTCACTGCATGTTCGAGCAGATGCTGCGTAACACACTCCAGCATGAAAGAGCAGCAACATCCTGGCTATTATCAGCGCTTCTCAGTCAGATGTTGTTTGTGTGTGGTGTGGCTCAGGGCTGAATCACAGTGGTTAGTGAAGGTTATCATCTCATATTTGGCTCAGTCTCTGACACAAACCAGTAAACAGGAAACTCTTATTTTGATTAAAAGTGTGTGTTTGTGTGTGTTTCGGTTACAAAAAATTACTATAGCAACTGAAAAACTGTTCTTGACTGCTTTGAAATCATATTAAGTAGTTTTCCTTTAGGTAAAATAATAGTAAAACTCACATGATGTTACATCAGTCTTTTTAAGAGATGGCAAAAATGTACTGACTGTTTTTTACCAAAATGCTGTGTGGTTGCTAGGCACCATACACCACTTGAAAGGAGACTGAACAATTTTTTTATGTCCATTTTATTTATTTTTTTACACCTGGTTCATGGTTCAGTGGGTGAAAATGGTGCATATAATGAGTTAAAGTAGCAGGATTCAAGAAATCATTTATTTCTGGAGAACAAATGCTGCTCAAGGATTTTGAGACTGAGATGTTTGAAAGTTTTGGCTACAATATTTAATGTTTGCAAACCGATTTTGTGCATATTGAGACTCCAACAATTGATTGATTTATTTATTTACATTTTTTATTCATTTTAAGTGTATCTTTCTTTTCAATTGTATATATATATATTTTCAAATTATCTAACCTTTTATGTATTCATTTTATTAATTTGTTTTTATTTTATTGTTATCTTACTGTTTGTTCATTTATTTATTTATTTCAATTGTATTAGTTTATTTATATTTTGTTAATATTTATGTTAATGTTTATTTATTTACTTGTTTATTTTAAATGTCTTAATATATTTACATTTTAATTTTATTTAATATTTGTGTGCATTTATCTTATTTTAACTTGATCTTTTTATGTATTTATCTTATTGTTTTATTTCCCTCTACAGGATATGAGAAGACATGTGATCATGACACTGCTGGACACTGAACAATCTTACGTTGAGTCTCTACGCACACTCATTCAGGTATGAAATGCACAAAAAACATTCATGTACATGTCTAAATAAATACTAAAGACTGCTTATTTAAAGCTAATAATATTGACTACAAACTAATTTTATGTCTGAGTAAATATTTAAACTTGCAACCAATTTCAGTTATCACATCAAACATAGTAACCAAAATAAAAATAAAAATCAATGTGTTATTAAACATTACTCATTTGTGTTTACGAAACAACACTTGAGAATGATGCTTAATACCCATTAATCATTTGCACGAACTTGAATAATTCTTGCAATTACCCGTCAATACAGAACAGAACAAAAGAAGCGAGAATGGAAGCCGCATACTGAGTTTAATAAGCAAAAGAGTGCAACAAATCATCATCTTTTCCAATCGCTCCTGACTCATAACCTTTTCCAGCTGGTGCAGCAGTTGCCATGGCAACAAGGTGAGCAAGCGGCGGAGTGCAGCAGTGTTTGAGCTCGGCCGCCCAGCGCACCTCCAGAATGCCCCATTACTGAGCAATTGTCAGCGTGGTTTGCGCTCTCTCATTCTGTGCTAAACAAAGTGATTATCTTTGGGGAAAATGATTGTGTTCCCGTCAGCATCATTACTTGTAAATGGCGTGAACCTGAGCCAACAGTGAGAGAGACACACAAGCGTGGGTTAATTTGCTTTGAGGTGTGAATGTGGACGATAGATGACGGACGAGATCGCTCGATCAGTAAATGGCGTGGTTCTGGGCACGTTTTAGGGTGTTTGACGCGCTAGAGGTACGCTGGCCAGATTCGTGTTAGTCAAAAAACACAGAAACGTTTGATGCTTTAGGCTGACATAACCGATCAACATTATCAGATTAGTTTATTTATTAACACTTTATTTATTTATTTATTTTTACATAATATATGTGTGTACAATTTCTGTTTTTATTATGCATATATATATATTATACGTTTAAGTATGTACAAATACACACATGCAGTATATATTTTGAAAATATTTCCATTTTATATATATATATATATATATATATATATATATATATATATATATATTTATTTTTATATATATATATAACAATATATTGTAT
>JAUCNO010000318.1:2707010-2727215 GCA_032353835.1 Enteromius viviparus | reverse complement strand
GTTTCTGAAGGGTTGTTAGTCTGCAAATCCTGATTGTAGTTCACTGCATTGCGCAGCAAATCGGAATCCTCTGCTGTCTGGGTATGAAGACAGAGTTTGCTAATTTTGCATAAACGACAAACACTATTTGCTACAAAACTTTCAGAGAAACCAAGAAGAGAGTTTAGGGCAAGATTGTCTCCACACACTTGGGCAACACCAACCTTTACAGTGCCACAAAATTGTCTTGTCTCCACTTTTAATCCATTTTTTTCTAAATCTTTCAAATCTTCAACAATGCATTGAAGAACAGAGTCCATGCCATACGTCTTGACATCGTCTGACTTGTACACGGCCAACAGAAAGCATGCTGACAAGGAAGACAACAGCTCAGGTGGTAAACATTTGATCTGAAAGTAAATTAGGCCCAGTTTGTGACTTGCAGTCTTGGAGCCGATAGGATTTACCGTTTCACAATCATCATTATACAGGACGAGTGGAATGGAAGATTCTTCAGAAAACAGGTGGCTGCTTTTGTAGAGGTCACCATCAATGTAATCAATGAGGGCTCCTTCTTGATTTTGCTTGTGTGCAAGGATTTTTTCCATAGTACCTGGACTTTCTAGGATTTTTTTAAGAAGAGGTTTCAGTGGTACATACTGAAAGGTGTCCTGGACTGCTATCTGCTTCACACTTCCAGTAGATGCATCCAAACGCTGGACATAGGAAATACCTGGAAACTGTTGAGTCTCTGGCTTAATAAAACATCCTGTTTCAGAAAAATATTTCATCTGTTTATAGTCAGAATCCAAGTTCATCAGTGGTTCAGCTGCTCTCTCGAAGTGGTTGTTAAGGGTACTGACATCAGGCTGATCTGAGTGGCCAAGTCGATCCAACAGAGCCATCGTCTTCGTCTGCAAGCTTCGTACAATATCTGTGATCAAATTAGATGTGTGCTTCACCATGTAATTAATTGCAGAATAGGTTTGATTTGATTGTGCTTTAAGCTTTGCAAGAAAGCATGCCACTCGGTATGTGATATCTTCCTCTGCTAAATCATCCCAGTTTTCAGTTTCATCATCAGCCCCAGAATCAAGTGTTGACATATTTTCTGATGGTGACTGTGCTGGAATATGCTGAGTGCGCAAATTATCTGCTATGGATGGTGCTGTACCACAGATATGTTCTTTTAATATGTGCCTCTTATATGACCACAAATAATTTAATGTTCTGTTGCAGCCATTCTCACAACACCTGAAGTAAGTGCTAGCACTATTAATTCCATGAACCAAACTTAAATGTGCAAAAAGTTCTTTTGTGTCTCCTGAAATTGATCGGTTACACTTGAAACATGCAGTCATCTTGCCTATGTAAACTTACTCCTAAAAACTCTGAATGAAATTTCTTGAATTTAACCCTGAGACCAATTCTTGGAATTAACACAGCAATGCTGGTATCATCCAGTAGCGTAAAACTTTCTTCATCCACTCCTTCCTCTGTAATAAGATGAAGATGCTCAAAATAACATTTTACAGATACATTAATAAGGTAGAGTTGCACAGTATTACAAATATCATAAATACAATTACATTAGTCAATAATGAATAATCTATTATGATTATTGGTGTGTTATGAATAAAGACTTTAATAAAATTATGGGCACTCCTGTCCAAGATGTTGTGGCCTTCTTTGTCAGTCTTAAAGCAATTATGCTTTTTGAGGAAAAAAATTCAGAAATGCTTTCCATATAATGGACTGACATAGTTTGAGACTGAACTTCCAAAATCCAGCTTAAATGCATCTTTATATAGCTCTAAACGATACCATTCGAGGAAGAAGGGTCTTATCAAGCAAAATGATCGGTTATTTAAAAAATAATCATAATAATACACAGTTTATATACTTTTAGCCTCAACTTGTATAGCTCTGCCTGAGCTCTGTGCATTCCAGTTCAACATTCACCTATATCTATCACTAACAAACTGTTGACTGACCTTGAAATGTTTCAGTTAACTGGCAGAGATTCCATTGTCGCAATTTTTCTTTGACGAAAGAATCCATTGTCTAAAACATAGGTATAAACACATTTAGCACAACACATTTCAAAAGCATGCAAATAGCTATAGCTTCATAAGATAATTTACTGTAATTAATAGCTAGTCTAATAGATGGATAACAATACTCAACATGATTAAACCATAAAAAAAAGTGTTATTACAATTATTTAGTGCTTAAAGTTAGCGTTTCTAAACACTGATATTTGTTCTGTTTTGAACAGCAGGCGTCACAGTTGTATCACGAACGCTTGGAAGTAACTTAATGAATCATTTTTGGTCTTTCCTATCTGAGAATTTTAATGTTTTTAGACTTTTCTAGCACAGAATTTACCGATTTTGCGGGCCTCTCATACTCATTCTAACGTTACATAGCTTAACGTTACTGGACCGGCAAGTTAAACAGTTCAAGTTTCAAGTGAACTGTCTCGTTTATCATTTGGCGTTTCCCTTATAAAAATGTGATAAATACTAGGGCGACCTATCAAAATGTATCTTAAGCTAGTCAGAACAGGTCTCGAACCTTCCATTAACTGTTTAATAATATCGCAAACAATTTAAACACAGCGTAATTGTAGACAGTGATTTCAAAAAACATACTTGATAACTTACCTCATACTGACGCAGGCAGCAGCTTCTTCTGTTGCGACCGTTAAAATTTGAACCGTCGCCACGGGAACCAATTTAACCCAACGTAGGGTTATTACAAAAAATAACCCAACGATGTTGAAAAAATAACCCAACCTTTTAGAAAATAACCCAACATAATGACCCAATATGTGTAACCCATCTATTGGGTTAAAAAATAACCCATCATTTTTTACAGTGTGATTTAATTATAAAGATATTGCTTATCATTATTTTATAAAAAAAAAAAAAAAAATTATAAGCATTATTTTATACATATATATATATATAAATAATATAGTTATATATAAATAATTGCTTTGCTTCAGAATAAATCATTGAGATTATGTACTTTTATGTATTTTTACATTGATTAAAAATAATACCGTTAAGGGTCTTTCTTCAACTGCAAACATTTTTATTTACAGTATACGTTGTTACTTTTATACAAACAAATATATTTATATTTAATATATTTATATATATATATTTGTTATTGCTTTTTAAAATTACTTTTCATTTTCTACCTTTTTATTATTCTTTTTTTTTGTTTATATTTTTCTATTTTGTTGTTGTCAGATTTTAATATTAAACTATACAAATATAAATCTATGCTTTTTTGTATATAAATCCAATATTAAAATATCCAAAACATACAGTATTTTCATTTTGCAGCTCATATATCTGTTCATAATATAAAATCATACTTGCCTTGTTGTTTTTACATCTCTGATTTGTCTTTTGTAGCATTAAATGCTACATACACTTTGCATTAATTAAGTGTTATTTGATAAAAATGAATGCCCATTAACTTGGTGTAACAACGACCTCTGTGGCTCTCTCCGACTGTCATCAGCGGGAAACGTCACCCGAGTACTGAGTTCCGCCCAGACCTCATTCCACGTTACACCTCATCACTTCCACACCAGTGGTGTTTCGGCGAAGCTAGTCGCAAAGTTTTGCTCCGCCTCTTAGCGTTTATTCTACAGCCAGCAGCCATCGGTAAGCCCCGTCTTTCCTTACCTGATAAATTTGATGGTGCTACAGGAAAATGCAGGGGGTTCTTGTTGCAGTGTGACATTTATGTAAACCAACAGCCTCATAACTTTCCAACTGATGACAGTCGGGTATCGCTGGTGTATTCACTATTGACTGCTAGAGCTTTGGAGTGGGCTACTGCATTATGGGATTGTAGACGGATGGCTTTCCCGTCGTATCAGGAGTTTATCGATTAGTTTATCAAATGCATTGATTATCGGGGCCTGAATGAGGTAACTGTTAAATACCGATATCCACTGCTCTTGGTGCCGGCTGCCCTCGAAAACAGCTCAGGAAGGCTTGGTACTTTACCAAACTGGATCTCAGGAGCGCCTATAACCTCGTCCACATAAAGGAGGGTGACGAGTGGAAGACGGCCTTCTCCACCACGACTGGGCACTATGAGTACCGGGTTATGCCCTTCGGACTTGCCAATAGTCCTTCGATCTTCCAGTCCCTGGTTAACGACCTCTTTAGAGATCTGCTAAACCGTCAAGTGCTTGTATACATTGATGATACCCTCATTTATTCTGAAAACCTTCCTTCTCACATCTGACACGTCCGCCCCGTACTCCAAAGACTGATCCAGAATAAACTCTATGCCAAGCTGCAAAAATGTGAGTTCCACCAGACTCAAATTACCTACCTGGGCTATATTATCAGTGCAGAAGGGGTGACGATGGACGAGCAGAAAGTGAATGCCGTTTTCAATTGGCCAAAGCCTTGTACCATCAAGGATCTACAGCGCTTCCTAGGTTTTGCCAACTTCTATCGCCGATTCATTCAAGGCTTCAGTCAGTTGGTCGGTCCACTCACCTCAATGACTCCGAAGGGACCCAACATCTTCTGCTGGTCCCCAATCAGTGAGCAGGCAAACAACCCTTTTCTTGGTGTTAACAGACGCCTTCTGTCAGCAACTGAATATCAACGTCAGTTTAACCTCTGGCTATCACCCTGAGTCCAACGGTCAAGCCGAACGGATGAATCAGGAACTGATCAGATTCCTCCGATCCTGTTGTCACCATGATCAAAGGGAGTGGAGTCGATATCTGTTGTGGGCCGAGTACTCACAGAATTCTCTTCGCAACCCCTCCACCGGGATGACACCTTTGTAACAACGACCTCTGTGGCTCTCTCTGACCGTCATTAGTGGATACCGTCACCCAAGTACTGAGTTCCGCCCGGACCTCATTCCACGTTACACCTCATCACTTCTGCACCAGGTGTTGCCGCCTATCTGGGCTATTTAAGTCGCAAAGTTTTGCTCTGCCTTGGAATCATCTCTAAGCGTTTATTCTATTGTTTGGATTACCTGGATTTTGACCCTTTGACTGCCTTTTTTACTCTCAATTCTCTGCCGGATACCCTGACCCCTCGCCTGGACACTTACCATCGAATGCTCGCTTGATATCTCGACCTACTGCCTGGGCTTTACCTTGCCATTGTCTCTCCTTTGTTGATCTGGTTTGCTGGTTCTTGACTTTGCCTGTTTGACCCTGTTTTTCCCAATAAACCGCATATGGATCTGAGTCTCCTACATCGCACTTGGTATGTTAATTGCATACCAAGTAAAAGTTAACAGTGTAAAAATCTATTGAAAAATAATGTGAACTTACATTAGTCTACAAAAAAGAAAAGCAAAATGCAGAATGCACTGCTCGATTCCCAGCGCAGCAAATATAATCCACCATATGGAGCCTTTTCATCTGTAAAAAGCTTGCGAGTGGCTCACAAATTGAACAGGAAATCACCTAGTCCCATCCATCAGTGGGGCTGGGATGAATAGAAGAGACATCGGATCACAGAGATTATTTAAAAAAATTTGAAAGTGCTGAGAGCATTTTTCTGAGGGATGCTCATCCACTATTAAAACTGTAATCATGTCAGATGCTTTATTTATACTGCCCATCATGTCAGATTACTGAACGCTGACAACTGTGGCTCTACCATTAAATCGCTTTTGCAGTCTGCAGCAAAGAGCCCATGTCCCCAGTGTTAAAGCGCTCAGTAGGATTAAATGTTCAAATGTTTAAATATTGAGGACAGCCCGGTGGCCTCCTACAAACCTGCTTTTTTTGTTTGTTTGTTTTTAATCTCTTCCTGGTAGCTGGAATCAGAGCAGCTCTGAACATCTGAATTTACCCTCCAACGAAATGGAAGAAAAGCTCATCAGAGATGCAGGTGAAGCGAGGGACCAGGTGATTGAAGATAGATGAGAGAGACCAGTCATAGTATGAGTCCTGCTTATCTGAAGATATTGTATGGTTCATTCGCCTTTATTATCACCTTATGAATGCAACTGAAATTGCAAAATAAGAGTGGCCTTGAATATTTATAAAGGTATTTCATATACTTCAAAAGGTATATTGCACTTACAGTAAAAAAAAAAATTGTCAAGGGTTTTTAAGTTAATAAAAATGTAAGTTCCATAAATTATAGCATCTGGTTAGACCGACTAGCAGTAATCTCAGTGTGAATTTCACTTAGTCTTAGACTAGTCAATAATTTTATGCAACCAGCCACTAGTCTTTACAAATGTAATGTATCTACATAATATTTCCTTGTATAAAATATACTTTTTAAACATATATATATTTTCTTCCTTTGTCATGGACATATATTTTAAACATATATTAAGACCAGAAAATTATATATATATATATATATATATATATATTAAGAAATGTCATGCCAGAAATATCATATATTGTATCCTACCGATACAAATATGCATATTTATGTATGTCCAATGCAGTTTTGAACATATATGTCATGCATACATATATATTTACTGTACATACTGTAATGTAAAAAATTCAGTTCTTCTCAACTAATTTGCATATGATAATTTTTTTCTCTGTAAAGGTTATTTTAAACAACACATTGGATTGCATTAAATTTACTCGGTTTTAGATTTACTTTTTTAGATTTATTTTCAATACAAATTTAATATCTTACCTCAGATTCACAATCTAATCAGAATGCAATAGATACAATTTAAATTTTTATAATTTTTATTTAAGGGTTTCCTTGTTATGGTATAATTTTACGTTTAAGTGCTTTTAGTAATATTAATTAACTACATGCACTTACTATGGTTAGGTTTATTATAACAGTGAGTAAATGGAAAATAATGACCCCTTATAATAAAGTAAAATCGCATCCTGTTTCACATGTAAATACGTCAAGTAAAGTGGTACAAACAATACCAAAGTTAACATAAAGTTACTGTGTAATTCAAGATTATTTATTTATTTATTTATTTATTGGCCCATCTGAATAATAGGAATGTTTGTTAAAACAGTCTCCAGGTGTGATGTGAATTATGCCCGTGAGCAATATGTCAATATCCTCAGGCATGCAGCGACTGGGTCCATTATTTTACCCGGCTCATGAAATTAAATGAATGTATTCAGCCGCTTCTTGTTCTGCTTTTCTGGGACTATTAGCTTTACAAATGAGAGTGAACACACATTTCACAGCCATGCAAGAAGAACTCTAGAAGCTTTGGCATTTTAAAACTGAAATGCTTACATGTCCGTCTGTCTGTCTGGAGAAAAATATGTCACTTGGCCATTTATGCATCTTGTTTCTTTATCCCATTACAGAGCTGCCACAAGACATGAGTGATGACATTTGTCATCCCCTCTTGCAATTACTACGCCTCAGAATCACATACATGGATACTGTATGCACATATTATGTTTTAAGAAGTCAAAACTGAAATAAAATAACAAATTGACTTAATTAAATTTGTTTACTTGCAGTGCACCCACAGGAAATCAAGAAGAACTTTTGCAGTGGAGAGATGCACTACTCTAAATCACTGATTTGCAACTACAAAGCCATGTTTTTGATGCAGAAATATGTTGCATGACGGAAAGTTTATGAGTAATGCAAAACTATAGGAAAGTTTAAGATTCCATACACTATTTCTAAGACTTTAAAATGGCAATGCTGTGGAGACATATGTTCAATGCTCAGCACGGCATAAACGCTCAGAATGCACTATTGGCACTTTTGCTCGCCAACTTCTCCAAACATCTGTTGCTGAGCGGAGGTGTGACAAAACTATTTAACATTAGTTTAACTTTAAACAAGAAAATGCATCCTCGCTCAAGTAGTGGAATATTGTGATACAAGGTAAGACAAACATCTTGGTAATCTTCAAAAAATTAATTGATGGAGAGGCTTTGATTGTATCACAACATATGTCGTTGTACTATACTATCACCCCGTCACGAGAGCCAATCACAGAAACACATGTTATTACTTTCATCGGTTAACAAAGCATTTCATTTCCACCTTCATGTAGCTGTCATTCCATTCAACATGACTGCGGTTCCCACAGTAGCTATTATAACCTGTCTGCCATTAACGTACGCCGCATTAATGCTTATCGTAATTGGCGTCACGTTCGACGCGACTGAACTAATAACAGTCAATCAATTGAATCTGTGCGGCGTGGCTACTCACTCACTGACAGGTAGATGTCACAGATGCAGAAATTCAGTCCACGGCTTTTAAGCACCAGGTTGCAAATCTCCGAGAGTACGATGGAATGATTAGAGTCGGATGGGAGCCATTAAAATGGCAGACACGTCATGTTGCGAGAAAGCATAGCGTACGCTTGAATGCACTTGGTGCTCTGGAAATGTTAGCACCATCAGGAAATGAGTCTGGAATGAAAAATTAAAGACCTTTGCCAAAACCGATGGTGTAGAAATGTAACAAAATGCATAAGCAGTGATTTATTATTGAAGTTTTATCTAGTCGAGCCTCTCTGCTGAGGACTGGCCTGTCCTTTATGAGGGAATCTGGAGCTGTCAGAGCACTTCTGGAGCACCAGCTCAAAAGTTCCTGAAACAGAATCGCAAAAGAGGACAGGATATAGCTCAGGTTGATGGAAATGCTGCCTTTACCTCATTTACACAGACTGGGTTTTATCTTGTTCCCTTCCTATGAGATAATAAGATAATATGATATAATAAGATAAGTTTGAGATTTCATTCTAAAACATCTTTAACATTTTAACCTTTAAATTCACCCAAAAAGTCCATTTATATATTTAAAAAAATAAAATAAAATAATTAATCATATTTTAAAATGTATATACAATTTTAAATTTGTTTACAAGAACAACATTGGAAAACAATGACAAACAATAAACCAGTGCCAGAGTTATACCACACAAAAAGTATATAATATAACATAGAAGAGGAAAATTGTAAGATTTTTTGCAAAAATCTGATATAATTACCTTTAACAGCTTCATTTTATGAATGTAATGTTTTATATTTTAATTAAAAGCAATTTTTAATTATATAATACTGTATATGCTTTATCAGTCCTATATTTCTTAAAATGTATCATTATTTCAAAGCTACTCAACTGTAAAGCTTTGTTCATGTTTCTTATGATTGAATGCACATCGTTTCAAAAATAGTTTTGTATGTATGGAATGGAAGAATAAAGCAACAGTGTCAATTTTTCTGAGGTTGCAAGAGATCAGTATTTACTTTGTAATATTCTCCAGAAAATTTATTGCTGTATATATTCTATGCTTTAATTTAAAATAATATTTGTTATGTTAATGATGTATTATACCAATACTAGGCTTACGTCAATTCAGGTCATCAAACACAAAAGACCACAAACACCTAGAAACCCTTAGAAACTTCCTTAAATCTCACAAAGCATTGTTATTTGTATAGCATGCAGTTTGTTTAAACACATGTATTTTATTTAGCTGTTTTACACTTCCAAACCTTTTCCTCCAAAGAATAACAGTCTTAGCATTTTTACTATTATTATGAAATGCAAAATTGATTTTTCTACAACTAATTTAAAGCAATTATTTTGAAAAAAAAAAATCAATTACAAGTAAGACAACTTTTGCCTTTAGGGGAGAGTAAAATTCTCAATTTGAGTTATATTCTCCAATTGAGTACTATTATTACCTGATCAAATTTGTAGAGCCATGTAACGCCCTCAGGCTATGAAACAAAGTACTGCTTTCAATCATGTTCACATCTGCAAAATGACATAAAAAAACAACACTTGTTTTTCTCTCAAGTATGTGAACAAGAACTGAGGTGTCTATACTTAATTGTTGTGTAAAAATAGATCTATTTAAAGGCACAGGAGCTTTTTGATGGCATCCCATAGGCATGTTGATTTTCAGTGATGAAAAAGTGTGTGCACTCCACATAAAAGGGCTTTGCAATCACATGAGTGTCTCTGTAATTTATTTTAGTTTTTCTCTGCAAGGACAACTTCTAATGGTTCTGTGAAAAGCTAGTGATGTTCTGGGTAAGAATCAAAAAACGGAGTAGAGGAGAGTGTGGAGGAGCACAACGTAGAGGAGATCAGGTATGAAAGAGTGGAGGAGTTACAGAGAAAGCATGAGGGATTGTGCACCTAAAATCATGATTTTTGAATCTGTTTGAGCGTAAAACCTCACAAGCAAAAGAGAGATTAATCAATAGAAGATGCTAGAACAGCGGTTTGCTTGTGTATTCATGCCATCCTCTTATCACGGAAAGTGGCATAAAGATCCATATTAGTCATGCAGAACCCATCTGGACCACTTTGAAGCTTATACAAGAACCACCCACTTACACATCATCTGATTGACGTGTAAAGTGACCAACCAGAGTTTTTGCTTCCCATTTAGGGGTGTTTATCTGAAAATTTTAGTTGAAGGACAGAAATAATGAGAATATTTAGGTTCATAAAGTGTTTAAGATTATGGTTTAAATGTCTATTCAACTAAAACTTGTACTTCTCCATTCTCATTTTAGATGTCATTGCATTGACAAATGTTCTCCATTGGAAAATATGGAGGAATGTGTTGGAGATGTTCTTCCTAATGCTGAACCGCTTTAACAGGTACTTGTCACAACAAACGGTATAATTAATTCAAACATGCCTTAAACACGTCTCAGGGACTGGTGATTAATCATAGCTCAGATGTAATGTGAGAAATGTGTTTAAACATAAACAGTCTGAATTTACTACTAATGTAAAGGCTTCTGAACTTTCTTGGTGGAGTATAAGCTGTGTAGGAGGCCGCAGAGCTTCATCACTTCCATATTACATCTCAACGGCAATAATATGTTCACAAAGATTAATGATAGCAAAAATATAGATTTACTATTGAATTCAGCCCCTCTGATGATGGCTAGAACTCTCTACAGACTCCACAACATGTCCTGGAGAAGCCATTTAGTGCATAATGACTTGTGTTCAGAGCATATTCAGATGTCACATTAATATATTTTTAACATCACCATCATCCGTTTCTGAAAGAAAAAATAATGCAAATGTTCTCAGAACTCGAGCAGTAAACACATCTGCAGAAAGTCAGAAACTCTTTTATTGTACAATTGAAATGAGCCTAATCATGCATTAATTTTGAGACTTTTGACTTTGAATGCATTACATTTAGCCAAAGTGACAGTAAAGACATGTTAAATAATGATTTCTATTTAAAATAAATGCTGTTCTTCCTATTCATCAAAAAAATAAAATTAAATAAAAAATTGAAGCAGCACAACTGTTAATATTGATAATAACAAATTGTTTTTCTGCAATGTTGGACATCATAAGAGACTTCTATATACTTCTTTTTTTTAAGGTATTGCAAATAGCAGTGCATCTTTATTTATCATTGCACATATTTTTAGGGGCACATACATAAGATATAACTCAGAAAATGCAAGTGTGTTATCCCATTTACTTGCTCCTGAGTATCTCTTGAATATGTTTCAGAGATCTGAAGCCAAGAACCCTGCACACTTTGGCAAACCGAGCAACTGGTTCCTGCTTAGAAGAGCTTGAAGTATTAGCCTGGGAACTTTCAACAGAACTTTGTTTCTCTGGCAGGCTGATGGTATTGCATAGCAGCCAGACATGTTGAGAAAGTTTAGAGTACGCCACTTTATTTCACAATATACATCAGGCTGTCTTCACTTCCTGAAGACGTTTACACCATGAGGCTGTGCACTACTCTCAGCCAGGGTTCCTAACAATGATATGCTGGCGAGTCAAGGTTGCGTGTGGGCCAGCTGGAACAAACTCATAAATCAGATCGGGTCGACTGGGGCTGCGTTGTTTGCCAACCATCTCCTCACTCTAAATATATGCAGACATCTTATGAGGCTGTAACTTACTGGGGTCACTCGCACCCTCTGGACTGCCAGTGCTGCAGACTAGACTAGACATATTTGCTTAAAGAATTAGTTCGCCCAAAAGTTTCCCTATTATGGGTTAAGAAAGGTTCATATTTTGGTTTAGGGAGTCCCCAACAACAGGTTGACATGCATGGAACGTCAAAAAAGACTGCATTTATTTGACCTTTTTTGCTCAATGACTCCCAAACGATTTTGCTCAATTTCATTTTCCAAACCCCTCCTTTGTGTGATGTTAATCTGCGGTTATTGATCTCATTTGTATTTAATCATACCTGAAATGGCTGATAAATCAGCATTTGTAATGGCTTTGTGTACAGCGTTACCAGGGAAACCACTATTTAAAAAAAAAAGGAGGAAAGAAAAAAAACACCTAGTGGCAAAGAATGAATTTGCATTTTCATTCAGACCAATGTAAAAAGCTGTGTTGCACACTGTGTGATGTAGACTCAGTAGGCAGTAGATCCATTTGCACACCGTTTTTATTAACAGAATCGTAAGTCGTAGGCAGAGTTCAAACAGGGGCAGACAGACACAATGCAGACAAAGAGAGACAGTACCGGTGACAGGCTGAGTTCAGGGTATCAAGCAGTAATCAAAGTCGGTAAATCCAGGCAATGGTTGAGGTCACAGGCAATAATCAGAAATCGGGGAAACAGTCCAGGTCAAAATCCAAATCAAACAAATAATTCACTGGGGTACACGCTCGGAGTTGTCACTAGAACAAAACTTTGCACTGAACGAAGCCCAAACGCTCCTTTAAATAGGGGAGATGAATGAAAACACCTGCGCTGCGTCCAAAATTGCTTACTTCCCTACTATATAGTACACGAAAAACAGCATGTGAGGCGAGTAGTATGTCCGAATTCATAGCATTCGAAATTCAGTAGACGAGAAGTACCCGGATGACCTTCTACTTCCGGACAAATTCTGTAGTAAGCATACCATGGACACTTTCCTATCCCATAAGGCTCCGGGAGAGGAGGCGTCATATTTAAAAAATGACGGAAAGTGGAAACGCGGCTCATTTTAAGTGTAAGCACCTCAGGAAGAAAGCGTTGTTTGTTGTGATTAAATTACACTTGTTTAACACACTCTAAATAAACGGATGACTTATTGGAAGTTTAAATTGTCGCGCTGTTGTGACGACGCGTGACACGTGACAACATCAATATGGCGGATGTAGTGTGTCCGAATTCCATTCATACTACTCACATTCATACTATATAAAACGTACTGTTTTAACGGTCGAGTAGTATGTTCAATTTTAAATGTAGTACCTACTTAAGCAGTATACGATTTCGGACGCAGCAAAAGACTGGTACACAGGGTTCAACTTACTAAGGGAAGACAATCAACGTAAATGAGGGAGACAGACCTGAAAGGAATACATAATTACCAGAAACTAGGTCACAGGGAAAGCACATGGGGAAAAATCGTCAACAAGGAACATAAACAAACACGGAAATGTAACAGTTCGCCCCCTCCCAAGTAGGCGTGTTCCACGGCGTAAATAACAACAGAGGAGGAAGGGCGGGGGCTCTGGAGGTGGACGCCAGGACAAGGGGCAGCTGGAGGAGTGGAGTCCAGAGGTGGCGGATGGATGACTCCTGACCAAGGCGGAGGCGGAGGAACGAGGGAGCCCGGTGGAGCTAGTGGGACGACCGGCCACAGCAAGGTCGAAAGAACCATGAGGCCAAGCGGAGCCGATGGGTCACAAGACCGAATTGGAGTCCAGGCATCGCCGGTTGGAGGCGGAGACAGGGGATCGCTGTTCACGAGTGGAGCAGGATAATGGCAACCCAGAGGCGAAACCGCAAGCCCTGAAAGTGATGATGGCGAGAGAGCCGAAGGGATGACAGGGTCCAGAGGAACTGACGTAACTGAACAAACTGGTATTAGAGGAGGTGGGAGAGGAACATTAAAAACTCAGAACTGTCTGTAAACAGCGGAGAAACAGGAGATTTAGGAGGGCTGGGTTCCACTTCTCCCAACCAGTATATCAAGTCATCCTCAAATATATCCACAAATATCCCTACTGGGACTGATGTTGCTGCCGGCTCGTGGACACGCTCGGGCAGCGCGGGCTCGGCGAAACGCTTGTGCTCGGTGAAGTGCTCGTGCTCGGTGACGCGTCTCTGCGGCGAGGGAGGCAGACGACGAAAAAGTACAGCAGCATATATAACCTTGTGAGAAATACAACTATTAAATGGTTTAAAAATGCACTTGAAATACAAGTATGTTTATGGATTATTTGTATTACTACAATACAATACATTAATACATTATTTAAAAATAAAAAAAAACATAATAAATGTAAAAATTGTAAAATGCCATTTTAAGAGTTAACGAAGAGTTATCCATTTGTAGAATATAGAATTTCCGTTATTTATTATTTACCTGTATTATTGAAAAGTACTAAATTTTACATTAATAAACAGAAATTACAATGTAGTTTTAGATAAAAAAAGATAAAACTTCAAGCAAGAGAACAGGGAGAGGCAGAGGGTGTTTTGGAGGTGGATGAGGAGATGGTGTAGGGATGGTGAGGAGCACATGAGGATGATGGCAGGATGTGGCGAAGAGCTAGTGATGGGAGGATGATGATGATCTCCTGGAGGCCTGGTGTTTGGCACATGGCACAGACCCAGAGCTGACAAACCACAGCAGAGTCAAGGAAGAAGTCAAGATATAAATGTTGTGACTGCTTGGGTGCAGAGACAGAGCTGGTGAATCTGAAGGCACAGGCAGAGGGCCGATGGGGCTGAGCATCACTGGTGGAGCCAATGGACTAGGGAAGTAACGACTGACCAAGAGGGAGAGGGTGGGACGAGTACGACTGGAGTTACTTTATTTGATGACTGCTTTATTACAGTATCTATGAAAAAAAAACAAAAAAAAAAAACATCTAAAATTAGACATTTCGCATCCATTTTTGAATATTATAATTTGCATTGATATTTATTAGAAATTATGTTGACATCTCAGTTTATCTTTTGACAATCTCCTCATCAAGTGTGACATATGAGTGACTTTCTCATCCTCTTGTTTGCTGTCACTGTACAGCACTCTGAGTTACACTGAACATAAGATTAGACAGCCCAACAACATCACTTTTACACTCTACAATAACAAAAATACAAACTCATGTTTTTGATAAATTATTCAAAAGAGCAACTTGTGCGATTTACAGGGTATGCTGATAATGTAAAGGAAGCACAAATTAGCTACCTGGAATAAACAAATTCCTTGAATTTTTCTGACCAAACCACCTTTTAAGGCCTAATTTGAAAAATCTCTATAACCGAGGTGTTAAACCTCAACCTCTTAATAATAAAATGCACTTGCTATTCCTTTGCTTATCTCTGCACTTAAGCTTTAATTTGTTTGATCTACAGAACAACAAATGTTAATATTTTGCACATGCACACACACAAATGATATGCAAATGGTGATTTGTTTTTTAAAAAAGAATGATACAGTAGCTTTACCTCATTAATAAAAGTCAAAACCTTCCCAGCCTCAGCTGTTTCAGATCTACGGTGTGCTTTCTTATAAACAACCTTTCTTACATTTTGATCTTTCTTCTTATCTGTAATAATAAAAAATAAAAAATATATATATTTACACAAACTCATTATCACACGAACCAATCAGAGCCGTTCAATGGCTCTGAAATCAGGTTTAGTCAGTATATTGTTTGAATTTAAACACAAGTGAACGCATTTTTTTTTTTAAAGTATTTTAGATGTATCTTAGATATGTTTTAGATATATGTTATGTAATATTTTAGTAGTGGCTTATTACAATAAATGAATCATGTAAAGGACAACAACATAATAAACCAAAGTAACAACATATTAAACAACAATTAAAAGCATTATATTTTAAATATGATGTTTATATTTTGTAAAAAATAAACTTTTACTTTATACTTTTCCAAATATTTAAAATTATAGACATGGTTATGAATTACATTTAAAAACCCACTAAAAGTTTAATTATTTTATGTTCTTACAATTGACAACAAACGTGGGGAAGAGATTGCTAGGCGAGACAATGCTACACATTTGTCTACGGGTGAATGAAGCTGAGTGAGAGTGGATGTGGTGATGAGTAGCAGGTGCTTGATTAGTCCAGGTGTGACTGTGCAATGTATAATAGGAAATTGAGTCCATGATAGAATATGAGTTTAAGTGAGGGGAGGTGATGCAAGTGCCTTCTAGTGGAGCTTCGAGGGCACTCATAACAAGTATACTTTTTTAAAATATCTTACAACTATGCTTGTGTCTAGCATATTTCGTGAAAGTATAACTAAACATATATTTAATGCAAAAGTACTTCTAGGTAGAAATATATTAAAATAAAATTTAATATATTTTAACGCACTTTAAATAAGCATGTTGGGAATACAAATGTATTAAAAAGATACTACTTGAATTTCCCGTACAGGTAACACTTTATAATAACTACACACTATGAATGATTAGTTAAGCATTAGTAAGCAATTTTTTCATTGTTTATAAATGATTGTTCCAACATTATTATGCATTAGTTAACGGTTTACAAGTGCGTCTATAAATGCCTTGTTCTTGAGCATACATATAATGTTTAATAATTGTAATTTCATACTTTAACAATGATTTATTTTGAGTTTATCATTTTTTAATAATTATGTTTACATTACATTTACATTACATTACATTTACAAACCAGTTATTTAGGAGTTGTCCATAATAAGACCATTTAGAAAGTGTAAGTAAATGATTAATAAATGATTAATGATGATTAAATCTTATCATTTAGACACATGATAATAGTTGCTCAGTGTGTTAATAAATGCTTTATTAACACATGTCCCTGCTGTAATTCATGATAAAGTATTTAGCATTTAGTTGTTGCCAGGCGTCTGTTTTTGTGAGTTCATCTAAAGTGAGGAATATTTATTTATACCTTGTAAAGGATTTATAAAGCAGATCTAAAGTCTCATTTATATTCTAAACAGCAAAGTTAAACACAACACAGAACACAGACATATTTTTTCAAGATGTAACAAATGTAATCTTACAACTGTACACTTGATAAATGAAAAACAAACCTTCAATTTCATGGAAAAAAAAATATTAAAGTGTACAGTTTTATATTTTTTTTGCATCTTAAAAATTAATAGTTGTGTTATTTGTCTATTTTTTCTGTTAGGAAGATAACGGACCACTAAAATCTACTTTGTACATTTAGATATGCTTATAAATCAAGAACAAGGCATTTAAAGCTGTATTTATAAACTGCTTACTGATGATAATTAATGTTGGAACAATGCTTTATAAAGAATGAACTGAGTATACTAATGCTTAATCAATGATTCATAGCATGTAGTTATTATAAAGTGTTACCCAAGTATATTTTTAACACATTTAATACTATGTCTTTTTCACCTAGGTGTTCATAATAAAATAATATGAATTTATGCTTAAATGTATTTGTGTATGTGAATCTGTTTGTATTTTAATGCATTTAGACATTTTCTGGATGTAAAATGGCAGTTTAACATGTCCATGTGATGGTCTACTGTACACCTGTGTTTTTGTGAGACATTTGCGAGAAATGTGAGGGAAACCGACTACCAAAAAATGTCCTTGGCAGCACGTAGTGAAAATTAATTAACTACAGTAATTCTTAAGAAAAGTGAAGTAGATTTAGAAAAAATCTGTTATGTTTGTAAATGCCACTTGGTTTAATTAATTTTCAATTTATCTTAAAAAAAAAAAGGTAAGTTAAACATATAATTTAGGATGCCGCTATCAATGCAAGAGTCAAGAGTTCTATAAACCTCGTCAACTTAAATGAAGTGCAAGTCATGTAGAGAAACATCTGTCAAATGTATAAATGGTTGTGGATTTTCTCATAAGTTCTTGTTGTGTCTCTTGAGCATACTTTTCGATAAGACTCAGTTGTCAGCTTTCTTTTTCCTTCAGTTACAGCGCATCGCATAATATTTCCTAGTTGTACCTGTCTCATGCTCTGCTCCTCTGCTTTGATCTAGCTGCACTGATTTTCCCTAAGAAGAATTCCCAGAATTTTATATGCAGAGACAGATAGCATCAATACATATCATGCTAGAACTTTGTGTATGTGTCTGTGGTTTACAGATAAAGAGGTGGAGCTGAAACTTCCGTAACTGCCGTGACTGTTACCTCTTATCACACTGATAGCACCTGTGACAATGGAAATGCCTCTGCCACTGTGTATAGATGTGGAACTCGGTTTCCACTATTTCCATTTAGTACTTGAGACAGACACTTACTGCCACTTTAAAATACAATACAAATTACAATTTGTATTTTTAAAATGTTAGACTCAACTACTAACATTAACGTGTTGTTCGCGCACCGCCATTTCGGGTCGGTAGGAGTTTGTAATGTTTTTAAAAGAAGTCTCCAGCTCTGTTCACCAAGGCTGCAGTTATTTGATCAGTAAATCAAATACATGTGAAATAGTATTGGAACTGTCTTCTAATTTATTATATTTTTAATGCCATTTATTCCTGTGATGACAAAGCTACATTTTCAGCAGCCATTACTTCAGTTTTCATTTTCCTGAAACCATTCTAATATGCTGATTAAGTGCTGAGGAAACTTTTCTTATAGTGCATTTATTTTGACATTTTGTTACTGGCCTTTTCATCAAGTTAATAATTACTGCTGAATCTCTCTCTCTCTCTCTCTCTCTCTCTCTCTCTCTATATATATATATATGATTATATATATGTGTGTGTGTGTGTGTGTGTGTGTGTAATACTGTGTGTATTATATGTTAATATTTTCACTATATATATTGTATGTGTGCATTTATGTATGCATACTATAAAAATATCCACAATACACTGCAAAAAAAAAAAAATCTCTATTAAATTAATTGCAATTCATCGTTTGACAGGACTTCTATATATCTTACTGAACCAAACATTTGAATAGTTGCGTAAATCTGTACGAGAGGTGAATATGGACATCGTTCATGGTGCACTTCATTTTGAGTCCAGTTGCAATGGTTCACATGGCAGTGCACAGCTGCAGGATGTGCAGAGTCTATCGAGTGAGTCATTCTCCCTTCATGGTCTGAGGATATAACGTGTCCATTCCAAAGGAACTTTGTTTTGGCCATGAATGCCAGAACAGCCAAAGCTGGAGCCAGAGCCAGAAGAGCTGGTTTTACTTTTTCATCCATTCAGTTTGTGCAAGATATGAAATGCTTGAGTCATGCATCTATAAGTTGAGCTGTTTTAGCACAGCCCACTGAATAAGACGGTATTTTTGCACAACTGCTCTTGAAGCCCTATTTAACACACTGTTAGGCTGTGAGAATTGGCTGTCAACTTGGGAAGCCGTGACCTCTTGAATACCATCAGATCGTTCAGCTCATCAGCACTCGCTCAACAAGCCTTAATATAAAAGTCCTTATCATCAACCTCATCCTGAACACAGTGAGATTTGTGCTGTGACTTTGACTAATCTCCCTAATGCATTGTGGTTATTATTTGGAGAATTGTTATCTCTTTTATAATATTCCCGAGAGGCTTGCCTGCATTCGGCGTCTAACCTGTACGCCAAGTTGGTTTGGTAAGGAAATCAGAATTCTAAATCCTTTAGCTTCTGCTAGGACATAAATTCAATCTCATTGTGCGATGTTTTTTTTTGGCAGACTCCTCCTGATAGTATAGAGATGTCAAAGAATAAATGAACACTGATAAATACACTGATGCTCTCTCAGCGGTCATTGTAAGGGCATTTTCTAGTCATATGTGGCTTCTGTATACTATTATCTATGAGACCATCCCTTCCTGGGTTCTGAGGGTACTTAGTAGACATGATCACTAGCATCTTCAGGGTCATCTTTGGTCTGTCAGTTTTCCTCACATGCATCGAGAGCACTGACCTTAGTAATCTTTAAGTGCTTTCAGCAGAGTGTCAAAACCCACACTTTTCCATCTTGTTTCTCTTTGGTCGCTTACTAGCCAAACCAATCAACAAATCTATTGCAATCCAAGCCTTATCAGGACACTTATCAGTGACACCTGAGCTCTTAAAATCACGGGTCTTACAATCACATTCCTGTCGGTAATTATTTTGTTAGTATATTGTTTGCTCATCTGTTCACTGGTGTATTTATTGTCACATTACAATAAAATGTCACATCTGTCACTACTTTCACTGTTTACTCTGAATTCCTGCCACTTGATTCTCTTATGGCGCTTTTCCACTACACAGTACCAGCTCGCCTCGGCTCGACTCGACTCGGCTCTGTTTGGTTTTCCACTG
>JAUCNO010000318.1:2667451-2682488 GCA_032353835.1 Enteromius viviparus | reverse complement strand
TCTGCTGTCTGTTAGCCGTCACGTTGCCGCCTACGTCCCGCCTCATTGCCCATTTTGGATCATCCGGGAGTGACGCGTTGCCAAGATGGCGGCGGTCGGCTCCGCCCACTTTTGGCTTCAAAAATGCTCTTTAGAAACCTACGAGTGACGTCACGGACACTACGTCCATTTTTTTTTACAGTCTATGATGCAGACGTGAGAGATCCCTCTGCTGGCTTGACGTTACATGAATACAAAAAACTTTTAACATTTGAAATGTAGACAACTATATTATAATCTCATGTAACTCCCCTAGCCCCCCACCCCCCACCCTCATTTGTAGCAAATATAACTAATTGCTGCCCTGGGCATTTGCCCTTTGACTAGCAACTTGTCAAAGATTGCAGGCTGCAATGTGTGACTGCACTCCTCCGCAGTTCCCTGTTAACTACTTTAATGACAGTGTTCAGGATAATTTAGCATGTTACAGAGGATTTTTTAACATCACAGAACCTCATAACCTCAAAAAAAGAGTGCAAAACACATTTCACCTCTGGTTACTGATCTCACATGTGCTAAATATTTATAAAAAGATAAAACAGCAGATGTCTTGGGCCATCTTCCACAAGAATCTTGCCCCTAGATATGCTCCTATCTAAGTTTACATTTATAAAAGGTACTACAATGCATTGCGCTCTTATTTCTCCAGGCTCAGCTCTTCCCAGTGAACTCGAGCCTGCTGTATCCAATGATTTAATTTTTTTGCTTGCCATTGTGCTTTAACTCTTGTGTTGTGCTGAATATCCTTTACCTAATTTGGTGTTGCTGCTCAAAAATGAACAGCCTTGTAAATCTCTCTTGACCATATCTTAGACTAAATCTTTTGTAAACTTGTTATAGATAATTAGACATTAAAAAAAAAGCTAAATAAAATGATTAAATAATAAAAAAATATATTATTATTAATATAAACAAATAAAGTTATCTTTAAAAAGTATGTTTCATTCATTTATTTATTTGTTTGTTTTAAAAAAAATGTTTGATAACAATAACATTTGTCTTGGGAAAAAAAAAAAAAATTCTCTATGCAACTGTAAGATATAAAGAAATTTAATTTACAGCCATCAGCTGTCCTCATTTGTATGCAAAATGTAAAATGCAAAAAAACATTAAAAAAAAGCAATGTCGATTTTGTTCCTCTTCTCTTCTGTGCTGGATCCATGGAGACATGACATGTTGACCTTCACAGGTCTTAAGCAGAGAAAAAAAAATATTCTCACAATGCTGAATTGACGTTTTATTAGTATTTCAAGGGGCTAGAAGCCCCTGTGAGACTCAACAATATTGCGCTCTGGGTCTTAACCTAGTTTTTTGATGATGTGGCCGATTGCAGATTGACACTTTCTATAGAGGTCCTGTTTTGTACCTGCACACGCACAACGTAGGTTGTCTGTTTTTCTTTTATCTCTTTCCCACACATTGCCTGAACACGTGCTCTGATAGCTGAGAACTGAAAAGTTGAAAGAACATCATTTGTAGCTCTTATAAACAAGATGAAACAGATAACATGAGATGTCTTGGGACACAAAGTCTCTAAAATTAGACAGACTGAAATACTCCCTCGAGTCCCAGCCCTGGTTTGACACGATTAAAAGATGAGGGTGCGCCTAAATGGAGGCTTTAATCAAATGACATTCAGTTCTCTTTTACACAGCTTGATCTCAGTATGACTGAGAACAGCAGTCCTCAGAAACCCTCATCAGCACATTATAAACATACTGTACACGCACAAATATGTGGGGTTATCAGGGAGCTGAATGTAAAATAAAGCATGTTACAAAATCAACCCAATTTTGTCAAACTTAGAACACACACAATATGCTTAAGATTTGGCAACAAAAACTAACCAATAACGCTGGATTAAACAACAGAATCTGCCCAGTTTTTACAAATAGTAGTCATTTCATTAAAATGTATATATTTTATGAACAGCTATATGATTCATAGACAAATGCAATAAGTACATTCATACATTACAATACACTAATATATTATTTAGGTAAATTCATTTATTGTAGCTACAACAAATTTTTCTTCTAAAACCTGTATTCTAATAGGGCTGCAAATAATGATTATTTTGATAATCGATTAGTTTGGGCGATTATTTTTTTCGACTAATCGGATAAAAAATAATTAATTTCTTCAATTAACTTCATGAATTTGATGTTTTGCTTGTAACTATATAAAACCATATATATATATATATATATATATATATATATATATATGAAATTAAATGCACAAAAACACATAACATACACAGGTTTCTTCCCAAACTTCAAATGCCTGTTTAATGAATACAAATACAAATTAAACTATAAAATGAACAGTCTTAAATCAAAGCACATGGCACACAGTGTTCAGATGAAAGTACACTGGAAAATACGACAGAGTTAAGATGTTTGTCTATAGCATGCTGCAGTTCAAGCCGTGGTTCAGCTGCGCATGACAAACGCTTCCAGTATAAAAGCACAATCGGCGCGCGCTGCTCCTGCTCTGCATATGCGCCGCTTATGCCCTGCTGATGCGTGCAGTGTGAATCTGGCATTAGCGAGTAGCAAGTGAACAGATTTAACTTTTTAAGTGTTTGCCCATGACTGTGGTACTGCCATGGCATGAAAGCTTGGTCTTGCATTGCATGCAGGTTACCATCGTCTTAGTGGCGTTTAATGTAAATTGCTCCCATACCTTGGAGGAGTTGGGGCACATGCTTTTTCCTGCAGAGGCTTCTGTAACCTCCATTGCGTGAGTGGCTGTGTAGCTGTGTGTATTTGTGCGTCTTGTGGTCGTGCTCCTCAGTACATGAGGAGCCCAACTAATTAATAACGGCATTCGTTGACAACGAATTTCATTATTGATTATTATCGATAATTATCAATTTTATGGATTAGTTGTTATCGATCAGCCCTATATTCTACATTTACCCCATTAAGATTTGCTTGTAAGAGAGAACTTACAGCTATTTATTTTATACACATATATATACCAAGGGCAAAAATCACTTATTATTACTTATACTACTGTGAAAACCATCCCGCAGATTCATCATCGAGCTGCCCTTCGTGTGCATCGGATTCGGGATGGACCTCGTCACCGGCCGATCCGTCAAACCTGAAGCTTATCAGGCCCGGCTACATGTGCAGCGACAGAGGTTCAGACCTTTCTCCAAGAGAACATACGCTAACGTTTCCTCTCCTTCTATTCCCAGACAGCAGCCTGTGAACGACCAGCCCTCAGCCCAAAGGAAGACTTTATTCACCTGCACCAAAAGGACCCACCGAGCACCAATTACTTTCTCACCTCTCTCACCATTGTAAATAAAATACACCCTCCGGAGTTTTCACCGCATATCCTTGTCGTGTGATTCTTCCACTTGCGACACTACCCAGACTGGAGGCTCGATCAATACCTATATTAAATCCCTATTTACTTCATCTACTTAAGGAATATTTGAAATGATGTGAATTACTTATGGATTATTTTTGGACTTTCAATGATTGGGGTAATCTTTTCGGATGAAGAAAAAAACTCATCTATGTCTCAGATGGGCTGATTTTATTTCTGATTGAACTTTTCATTTAAATTTTGGCACATAACTAATCTTGCACTATGAACATGAATAAGAAGTGTGCTATTTTTCAACCATGAGATGTACAGTTTTTACCTGGAACAATAAAACGGTTTTATAAATCTTAGAGACTGACACTGAAGAAAGTTCTGGAAGGATCTGACATATCTAGTGACCAGAATAATTAAATATTTTTGGATAAGCAACCAACCACCCAAAAAACCCAAGCAGCTGCATACACCCTTGCTTATCTTCACAAGGTATGCCCTGCACTAAGTCAAATCTGTTTGATTATTTCAGCAAAAACATACTTCAGTAATCAGGTGACTGCATGTCAGCAGCTGCTGCTCTCATCAACGTGCACGATGTGTAGATGAAAATCATTTCTGTTTTTAAATGCAGAAAACTGCCAACGGCAATAGTTTTCCTAATTGTCATCAGTGAGACTTTGAATGAACAAGCAATTGTCAGATAAAGACTTCGCACATAAACTTGCCATTCAATGCTATTCTATTTACAACAATAGTTCTGCAGATGAGAAAAACAAACAGCCTAAAACAACAGAAACTGTTTCTACATGATTTCATCTTATTGGATTTGTTAAAACATTAGGAGTGATGAGCTATGCACGTTTTTATTTCAGCTTTGGGGAAAATCATAACATAGCTTAAGTCAATCATTGTCATTAAGAATATTAAAAAATACATCAGCATGAAATTGGTGCATATAGTGCACGTTCCACTCATTTCACAAATCATATAAGAACGAACTTCTAAATTCCCGCTCTGGGACTGAACAGATCGAATAAACGGGAAATGAACGTAATGCGGTGGGAAGCTGCTGCTATTAAAGAAAACTAGCAAAATTACTTTGTTCTTTGTAGTGTGTGTGTCTCAGTCATTTACGCATGAAAATGAACTGCCAGGTAGAAATAAACCCACAACATCACATCATATTGTTTCATATCAGTCTCTGGTATGGATGTTATGGGAAATTAGAACGTTATCTGATCTGTACACTAGCTAACATACAGTACAGGAAGCACAGAAAGCAAAAAAACAAACAAACTGTTAAATGAAGAACAGATGAGGAAAATCCTCTGGGTAATATGAGCCCTGCATTTTAATAACAAAAACTTTTGTGCAAAATAATAATAATAATAATAATTGAAACTACAATAGTAAAGCCAGAAGTATTCAAAGCAAGACTATTTTAACTAAAGCAACACAAACTGATAATGATTCACAGGGAGATAAATCTGAGAGGTCAAACTGGTGGAAATAGATGGATTAATTTTAGAATTAAACACTCACCCACTCTGACTTGATCAGGTTAACTCACGACCCAACTGAACTGAACTTGAAATGATGATCTGCCAATGAGCCACTTTTCAGCGACCTCTCAGGTCAGTTAAATAAAAGTTACACTGCAGCATCTGCGACCCATTTCACACCTGCAGTGGATTTGTTGGCTAATGGTGTTAAAAAAAGACTTCTTCTATTAATAAAAATGCTAAACTACTAGAATAACGCAATTTAAAAAAATGCATAAACTTTAAATGTCGGATTATATAAATGAAAATATTATAATATGGTTTCTTGTTGCAAAAATGCATTGTAGAAAAGGCTTTGCCTCATTTGATAGGTTCATCACATGTCACTGAATATTATGTCAAATAATATCACATTAAAAATGTCAACACAAATTCATCTAGACCAAAGGCATACCACACATAGTCATGTAAATGATTTATATGAAGATTAAGCCTGAAGTATTAAACTAGACTTTCCTACTCCAAACATGGCAGGAAAAAACGAAGCCATTCCCCACTAGCCAGTGAGTCAGATTTGTATCCCAAGCATAAACAAATTCAGCTGAAACCATAGCTTTTAACTAAAATACTGCAGCTCGGGGCACATGCAAACAAGCAGGAACTAAGCAAACAAACCCCTATTAGTGTGATAGCCTCACGTGATGGTTAGACTGACAATATCCTCCTGTTATTAGTTTAAAATGTAAATTCATAATGGCAAGTGGCCTCTTTGATTGATTTTGATTTATGCAATTATTCATGCTATTCTGTTCCCTATTTGTGAACTGCTTCGGATATAGCCCCCTGAACCCTTTAAATTCATGTAAATAAAGGTCTGTCCCATCTCTTATCCAGGCATCTCCAAACCTCGCGAGGTTTGAAGTTGGACGCGCAGAGCTCACCGCGCGCAAGAGGTGGATGAGACGCCGGTAGTAAACCGCGAAAACCCAAAACACGTCTCCTGGAAGAAGAGACAGGGAATCGCCATCTGGCAGGGTAAGAACTGTGTCTTTATGCCTGGAAAGCGTCTTCGTTTCCGAGCTCGTGGAGGCGTTTTGGCTGTTGCGTCATTGTTTCTGCATCTTAAATGGCGGATTTGTGAGGAAGTTTGTTTACGTGCTGCGTTTCAGCAGTAGTTACTGATTTCTAAGCTTTGGTTCGGTTTTTATATACTTGGTCCAAAGTTGCGCACCGCAGCTCATGGCGTTTTTACGCGACGCCGCGTTCATAGATGTAGCGTTTGTTTCACTAACGTGCGTCACTTGATTCTCTGTCATCATTTACTTGATAAGCAGCGCTGTAATTATTAGACTGTTTTAAGAGTGTTATCTCATTCTGCTGGGCTAATGAGCAAAATGTTCCCACACTCTTAGAAAACTGAAAATATTAGGAAATTGCAAAAGTGTGAAGCTAATAAAACATTGAAAGTCATATTTCTATTCGTTTGCTCATCTCTAAAATATTTTATTTATGTACCCTTAAATAGAGATTTTATGTTATTTTATTTTATTTTTGGTGTGTGCAGTGGCTAGGCTATCCTCGGTGGTTATTGTTTTAGAAATACATTGTATATTTAAACATCTTTGCAATTTCTTTGCTCAGAGGAGTAAGCCAGAGTAGTGATCAATCTTGGAACTTTGTTTCATACTCCTAGGATGACTCGCTCTAAAGTCAGTCTGAGTAACTAGTTTAAAGTTAAGCTAGTCTAAAGTTTTCTTTCTTCTCCGCCTGTATCGATTTTCATCTCTGTTAATCAGAGGAGATCATCAAGGTGTAACTGCGGCACAGTGTGGCTTCAGTAAAGGACTAGGCTGTGTGGCATCTGCCACCGTCGACCCATGTGGATTTGAAAATTGCATTTGTATTTCTCTCATGTCCCTCAAGAGCTCTGATTACATGGTCCGGCTCCTCATTACCAGCTCCTCGTTGTAAATCATTGAGTCTGGAGGACGCCTTGCAAACGAAACCAGAGATTAGGTCAGATCACACGCTGTGGCTGAAGTTCTCTCGTATCGTAGCTTAATTGCTGGCCTGCCCACACTTCCTGCTCTGAATAGATAATAGTATGCTAATAGAGTGTATGTCGTGCCCAGGTTTGGCCCCTTCAGACCCGTGAGGCATTGCAGTAGCACTTTCTGATGCGGTAGTAAGGGCAGTGTGTCAGGCCGGGTCAGGACACTGTGAGTCACGAGGTCCCTGGTGAGGGAAATCATGAGACCTGAAAGTGCCACTACTTTTTTTTTTTTTTTTTTTTTTTACTTTTTTTTTTTTTTTAAACCAGGTTCATGCTGGTCCAAGGCCAGCTGATTTGTTCTGGTTAAAGCTGGTGGTTTTTGTCTAGTTTGTTAACTTCAAATATATCAAATTTCACGACTGGCATCAAAATCGCAATATTAAACAAAATTAGAGATGTCCAAATGTTTACAGTGTAAATATTTGTAGGTTCCATAGAACCTCTTATTGAATTGAAAGATATATTTTGATTGCATTTAGCCATATATATAATTATTTATTTATTTATTTTTTTTAACTAAATATCGTCAGTAAGTTAAAATATTTCACTAGTTCCCCACTACCTCGGCGATAAAATAGCTTGTTTGGCGAACTGTCCGGTGGCCTCTAGGAGGCTAGGGTTAACAGGTGCTCGGAGCCCAGCCTGGTCCCCGCGTGCCCCCCCTGGAGGAAGTGGAGAACTTGGCAAACGAGGGATCCTTCGCAAGGGTCAGCTTCGGCTCCGGTGGCGGAAGGGGAGGTGGAGGAAGACAAAAAACGCAGAAGCCGAGGGATAGGGAGTGAGCGGTATTTAAGGCGGAGGACAGGAGATTCGCGGGGTTATCAGTAATAAGGAGATTGGTGGCAGCTGCGATCGTTCGTGCGTGCTTCCTCCTGAAATTCGATTAATTGCTTAATCGTCATTTTGTTCTAAACACAATCACCTATTTAAGTTATTTTAAAAAAAAATAGTCAGTAAAACAGGATTTATTTAAAAGGTTATTGAAATCCCCCATTTTAATGACTTTGTTGAATATATATATATAGCTTAAAATCAAGTATATAAAAATAAACTCTATGCAACTAAAGAAAATAATATGTCAGAATTTTTGAAAAAGTGACTTTGAATGTATAGCTTGAGTTATACATAAAAAGGTATTTGTATTTATTTATTTTTCTTTGTTTCTTTTGGAGATTGACAGTCCATGACCACTGTGAACTGTCATTATGGCAAAAGCGTAGTGATTGTTCACAAATATCTACTTTTTTGTTTCGACAGCACAGGAGCTTGAAACGACATGTGGGTGAGTAAATAATGACAGACTGACAGGTGGGTGGTTATGCTGAATGCAGATGAATCAGTGTCAAAAATACAGCCTAACATAAAGCAATGAAATAGATTCTTGAATTGTAAAAGCACACAGAGATAGAAAGCATGATTAGTGGCTACCTTTGACTAAGCACATGCCTGCAGTAGAGATTGATTACAGCTTTCTGATGTGCAGTCCTTCTCTTCAAGGCCAGTCTGACAGGTTTCACATCGCAGAACCTTTCCAGAATACATTATATCAACATACCGGTTGAACTGCCTTTAACTCTCTTCTGAGCAAAGGTTTATGCGACAAAGTAACTTCTACAATAGTTCTCTCAGTGTTTTTGATGTGTGGGCATCTGCCAGGGATAACTTCTGACAGTGAGAAATTTTGCTCATTTATATTGCACAGTAATATACGTTGGATTCCCCAAAGACCGTCAGAGCATGCAAACGCCGGCTGCTAAAATGACCTTTAGCTTTTTATTGCTGCATTATAGTAAAGGAGGAATCAGCAAAAAACTACCCAGTGCAAGACTTCAGAAATTTCAGATGACTAATGTAGCTCAAGAGAAACTCAAAGAATCGGTAAAAGAAACACACACCTCATAGCATCTCAAAAGATTATAGAAAGCTAATTTTCCATAATGACCAAGGCAATCGAGTACAGTGCAAATTAGTATAGAGATATGTTAAGATTCGGATGCCATTTGCCATTCCAAATAAATAAATTATAAAACACGTGGAAAAAATCCTCTCTCTATGTGCTCTCTATGTCTCCTCCTAGCAACAACAAATGCAGCCATTTCAAGTGTAAAGTTGTTTGAGACTGGTGTTAAATTATGACACAAAAAACAGTAATTTGATGAGCACATGCATTAGTAATTTTTAATCATTTTAATACTTTCCTCCCGTAGCATCTGAAAGGGAAACTCCTACAAATGCATATTAAATATGTCTAACAGAAGGGACTGGAGACAGCAGGTAAATAAAACATAATCAGTTTATTGTCACAGATGATATTACGAGTCAGAGGAGCACACATCTCAGGGACTTGGAGCACTGGAGATTGCTGGAGGTACGTGGAGCAATGGAGGGATCACAGGAGTTTCATTGAGGCACATGGGGTGCACAGATGCAAGTAGCTAACATTGGCAGAGCAAAATCAGAAAGTACACTTCGTATGTACAAGACCAGACAAAGACTGTGAGTGAGGTGTGTGCTTTTAAAATAGTGTCTTGTTTAGCGATTGGCTGGGTGACAGGTACATGCGCTCAGAACTCAGGTGATGGTGCTAGCTGTGATTGGATGGTGGTGGAGTCTGGCTGATTCGTTACAGTAAGGTCAGTATAGAGGCAAATCTGTGCCATGAATAAGCGAGCTCACAGATCTACATGCGAAGAAATGGCAGCCTGTGAGCTCATTTCAAACCCTTGCACGCAGTTGTGGGGCGGGGCTTGCTGTTTTAGTTGTAATCTCAAATGTCATTGGTTATTCCCCTTTTCCGGAAGTCAGTATTGAATGCCCATTATAAGATGATTCATTCACTTGACTTGAGACTTGAGGACTTGAGCAATTGGACCATATGTTAGTTATTGTTTCATTAGCTTGTTTTATTTATTTATTTCTTAGAACCCGAAGACACCAGAGATGAACTAATTAATTGTTTTTCCGTCTCAGATTGTGTTAATTAAGCTTATAGGGCTGTGACGTGATGAACGAACGACTCAAAAACCCGAAGACTCGAAACAGGTGAATCAATAATTTTAATAGAAACTATAGGATGTTGCGCAAATGCGCATGCGCGACTGAAAGAACCACTTACACGAGACGATTCGTTCTTCCCGAGTCATATAAAAGATTTGTTCTAAATGAACAAATCGTTCAAGAACGACCCATCACTAGGTAAGAGAAAATCGAGTGCAGGCGTGGTCGCTAGTGCTTGAATTGCTTGCAAAATAAATAATGCGTGCGAGGGGTTGAAATGAGCTCGCGGGCTCCAGTTTCTTTGCATGTAGGTCTGTTTTACTCTCGCGGAAATGATTTACCGCATGCGCCAACATTAGTGGTGCGCTCGCTTATTAATGGCACAGATTTGCTGCTATAGGGGTCAGGTGCAAAATTAATTGTTTCCATACCTTTTCAGCACTGCATGTCTTTAGTAAATCCTTCCAGTAACTATTTTAATGCCAAAAGACGGTTTGCACTGCTTAAATTCAATTTTCTTTCACATAAGAAAATATTTACTCATGACAACAAATATTTTGTCAGCTATGCTAACGTTACTAACCAAACACCCCCTGAAAACCGAACTTTTTTTTAAAAATAATAATAATATATATGCCTAATTTTTTTCTGTCACAAAATAGAAAAAAAAAACGTAACCAGCATGGGAGAAAAAACATGTGGTTATGACAGAACTTCAAGCTGAACATTAAGCAATGCACTGATGATAAGAGCGACTGTTCCAGTTCTATTTTTTTCCTCTGGTGCAGAATAGTTCTGACGTTTCTTTGGGGTATAAATGCAGTTTCTTCAGAAAAGTCTGATGTTTGCAGTTCAAGCAGAAAGTTCCATTTTGCTCAGCAAGACGTTGCAGGTAAACACGTCTGGAAGCAGAGCAAGTGGAAACTCCTGGGGCCTGAGAGGCAGTACTGCTGAACAGAAGACATTCACATCACACTTTTCTGCTCATATATATGTGGTCACCACTTCTGGGCATCATCTAGTGGCAGCTTTAGTTGAAATTGAGTTTTCTAGGGTGAAACTATAACTGAGGGAAGCCTTCTTTAGGGCAGAGGTTGGCAGAACCGTAGCTGTAAAACTGTAAGAGATTCATATTATATATATATAATGTTTTTTTATGTTTCCTAAACTTTTTGTTACGAAGGCTGCATTTTTTTAATTAGAAATACTATAAAATTAATGTGATGCATAAGGAATAATTCACAAAGACTAATTACACCCGAAACACCCGAGGTGACTCTGCGGCCACGACTCAAAAAGTGTATGTGTTTCTATTGCATTGTTTACAATATTTTTTTGCTTTGTCAGTGTCATTGTGGGTTTTGCTTATTTTCCAGTTTTACGCTGTAAGGATCTTTGAAATAACTAAAAATCTTGTGGCAAAGGGTGATATGCTCCTGCAATGCAGTCAAGAGCTGCCTGGAACTATGCATTTCCCTGAAAATGTGTGCACACCTTATACTGTTTATTAGCCAATCAGATTAAAGCATGACTATTTTTTATTTTAATATATATTTTAGATGTAATTTATTCCTGTGATGCAAAGCTGAATTTATCATCATTTCTCTAGCCAACAGTGTCACATGATCCTTCAGAAATCATTCTAAAAGGCTGATTTGATATTCAAGAAGCATTTCTTCTTATTATTATTGTCAATGTTGAAAACAGTTGCTGCATATTGTTGTGGTAACTTGGTTCTTTTTAAGGGTTCTTTTATTAGGCTACTAAAAAAAATTACATAAAATAAACAGATGAACAGACAACATTTACAGAAATCCTTAATATTATTAATGTCATATTTGATCAGTTTAATGCATCCTTCCTGAATAAAGTACTGTATATGTATATAGATATATACTCAGTGGGTACGGAAACTTTTCAGACCCCCTTATAATTTTCACTCTTTGATATATTTCAGCCATTTTTGGGAAAGATGTAACAAGTTTTTCACAGTTGTTTTGAAGCCACTTCTTCATTATTTTAGCTGTGTGCTTAGGGTCATTGTCTTGTTGGAAGGTAAAACTACGGCCCATTCTGAGGTTCTGAACACTCTGGAGAAGGTTTTTTTCGGTCCAGGATATCTCTGCACTTGGCCCCATTCATTTTCCCTCAATTGAAACCAGTCGTCCTGTCCCTGCAGCTGAAAACACCCCCACAGCATGATGCTGCCACCACCATGCTTCACTGTTGGGACTGAATTGGACAGGTGATGAGTAGTGCCTGGTTTTCTCCACACATACCGCTTAGAATTAAGGCTAAAAAGTTCTATCTTGGTCTCATCAGACCAGAGAATCCTATTTCTCACCATCCTTTAGGTGTTTTTTAGCAAACTCAATGCAGGCTTTCATGTCTTGAACTGAGGAGAGGCTTCTGTTGGGCCACTCTGTCATAAAAGCCGCCTGGTGGAGGGCTGCAGTAATGCTTGACTTTCTACAACTTTCTCCCATCTCCCGACTGCATCTCTGGAGCTCAGCCACAGTGAAATTTGGGTTCTTCTTTACCTCTATCCCCAAGGCTCTTCTCCCCTGATAGCTCAGTTTGGAGGGACAGCCAGCTCTAGTAAGGGTTCTGGTCATCCCAAACATCTTGCATTTAAGGATTATGGAGGCCACTGTGCTCTTAGGAACCTTAAGTGCAGCAGAATTTTTTTGTATCTTTGGCCAGATCTGTGCCTTGCCACAATTCTCTGTCTGAGCTCTTCATGCAGTTCCTTTGACCTCTCATTCTCATTTGCTTTGACATGCATTGTGAGCTGTAAGGTGAGCTGTAGAACCATCAGAACTCACCTGAGTTAAATATATGAGTGTCACAGCAAAGGGTCTGAATACTTAGGACCTTGTGATATTTCAGTTTTTTTCTGTGTCTTCACCTTTTGCAATAAAAATATTTGTTAAAACAGAAAGTCATTCTAAAAAAAGTCATCAAAAGTTTTTTTTTTTTACTCTTCAAATGAAACAAAAAATAGATTCTTCATTTCACCAGCCAGAAGAAGGCAGTTGTGAATATGAACAATACACTGACAAGATTATAAAATATGTGTGGAAAGTACTCTCCTCAAACTACATTTCAAGAGTTCACGCTTTCCTCATAATAAAGTAGCTGGTTTAGCGCGCTGTCAGGGGAGCGAGCCCGGGAGAACGGTGAACCCTGAACCCTAGTGGTATTAATCCTAGTGAGGGCAGGGTTCATAGTTCGGCTCGGTCCCGTACTGCCCCCTGGAGGACGTGAACTGAATAACGATGGAGAAGGGGAGGTGGTGGGATGCTTGAAGCGAGATTAAGGATGGAATGGAATCTGGGGTTTATATAGTGAAAGGAAAATGAGGTGATTGGAAGTTGGTAAGGGGAACTGATTAGCTGATGAGCCGTCGGCTGTGTGGGATTAACTCGTATCGCGTTTCTCTCGAAATGAGTTATTTGCAAAACATCACAAAGTAAGATTAAAAACTAAAGTTAGAAATTCCCCAGGAGTATTCTCTCTTAGAGCCGGGAACGAGACACGACATCTGTGCCCGAGTAGGCGGGACCTTACACACTCGATTGAATGGGCTGTATCAGTCGTTATCAGCCCATTCATATGGGTCAGTAGGGGCCTGCTGCACCTACTGGTAGGCTTAGAAGGCAAACATTAAATTAACAAAGTTAAGAAATTATTTTTTCAGAACTAAACCTTCCTTGGAGTGTCCAAAAGTTCAATGTGCCAGGTTCTTAGAGACTTGGCTTGAGTAAAAAATCCTAAAAAATGACCCTCACTTATTAAGAATAACATGCTGTAATATTTTGAAATCCCTCTTGAAGGAATAACATCACATTCTCTTGAACCACTGTTCGAAGAATTGATCTTCTGGAATCTGGCAGTAGGTTTTCTGCAAGACAGACATTTCAGGATAGAAGATGTACTAAAAATGAGCTCCCCAAACTTACTGCTAGATTCTAGAAGATCAACTATTCGAACAGTGGTTCAAGAGTATCTGATGTTGTTCCTTCAAGAGTCACTCACAACTTATCCCTTATCCGATTTCACAATATTTCAGCATAATAATTTGGAACACGGTGTAGAATTGCATTTCAAGTATTTACAGAAATGTATTCCTAGTGTACATGAGCCATCATCTTATTTTAGCAAACTCTAATAATGGCACATTGACATTTTTATATTTTTATTTTCCCTTAACATCTGTAATGTTTTGTTTAGACATTTTTGCTAATCTGTCTTTCAATGGAAAACTCTTGACATTTACAAAACAAAAAACACCTTCTAAATTCATAAATGGATATAAATTAAATGTTTAAAAAAGTTTAAAAAAAATAATAATAAAATTCAGATGGAAATTGGAGTTTTGCAGAAGTGTAGGTAGAGGAATGTATTTCCAATGAGACTAAGTTGCATAAATCAGTAAGATGGAAACCGTGGTGAAGTTCTTGACACTCCTCCACTGCAACCTACAACTCTGACCTCCCATATGCTGACTGCCTTCATCAGAACAGAAGTCAGAGTACAGTAACAGATAAGTCTTCACAGAGTACAAGGCAAAGAAAATCACCAACAAATTCCAACAATCAGAATAATGGATCCCAGCCAGTCTTTCAACCAGCCTCGAAGGGCCTGCAATTCATCAGAGATATCCAAGATGCTGCAGCCTGCAGCAAAACCACCAGCATACCAGGAAAATCCTGCTGGATTCCCAACCTCCTTTCCAAGTCACCCGGCCCCCCAGGGCCCCTCTGCCCAAGGGTCATATCCAGGACAATCTGTGGTCAGTGTGCAGCCTGCAGGTTTTGTACCCTCCAATCCAGTGCCACTGGCCGATCCATTACCAGAGTACACACACTACTCCATCTTCACCCTGCTGTGCTGCTGTTTACCTCTGGGCACTGCTGCACTGGTTTACTCTCTCTCTGTAAGTATTAGTTCATGTAGCTTCTAGGCTTGTGCCGGTATTCAATAATGCGATAAATCGCGGTAATGAATATGCACGATATTGTTATCGTGGGCACTTCAAAATACCGTGAAAAATAATAGATCCGAATTTATATTTTTAGAACGCGCATTAGCTTATTTTCCATCA
>JAUCNO010000318.1:2617284-2632004 GCA_032353835.1 Enteromius viviparus | reverse complement strand
GAAATGGTAATATTGTGTATCTGGAATGAATTTTAGATCTTTAAGTCTATCTCATGAAAAATCGGAGCAGAAACAAATGTGTTGCGTTTTTATTTTTGTTGAGTGTATATGTATATATAAATGTAGAGAAAAAATTAGTCTTTGTGTAAATGCTCACAAAATCAGAAGACTTTGTAAATGTTTATAAGCATCTTTTTTAAAAATTTAAATGTAAACAATTTCAAAAATCAAGGAGAATTACAAATAGTTTATCGCTGTTATGTGAATAGTATATAATAATAAAAAGGTTACTGTAGTCTCATTTTGAGTATTTTAAAATGTAATCAAGTGCTTAATTTTTGGAACCCGATTAAATAATCCAGATTGCATATAGTACCCAGTACTGTTTGCATGACAATGTTGAAAAAAAGTAACAACATTCTCATCCAGAGGAATTCCAGGAACGATGACATCACCAGGTTCTTATTACCAGCTGCAGGCAATAACTGCACTGCGATCGCATGCATGTGCTCAAACCCAGATGAGGCAGCAGCCTCGAACAGCAGCCGCGAGACAAATAAGAAAAGCGGGGCGCAAGGCTGGGTGACACCGGCTCAGAGTTGGAGCAGGAACAGAGACGAGTGGACCGAGCGTTTGGCATCACACAGAGCGATGAGAGATTGGTGTGTCAGTCCCGCTGCTGGAGGATTTTTGCTCCTCAACATGTGTGCCGCGTGTGTGTGTGCTTTCTCACACTGGTTCATGTTTCATACACTACTAGGGCATAAATATCCACTCTGTTGAGCATGATTGGCAGTCTGCATATTTTAGGGAGGATAAGTGACAGACTGTCTATCTTTCTCTCTTTTCTCTGTATTAATTTTACTTTCACTTCCTTCTGTACTTGACCTAACCATCCCTATGATTCATGTAAACAGCAATCGAATTTGCAATTATTCAAATAATAACTAATCATTGAGAAAGACTCTATGCATACTCTATGCAGTTACTGATTCATTTTACACAACAGTACCGTTGGAATAATTCTATAAAACAAGTAACAGCTTCAGACAATAAAAAAATAATTATCTACTATTTCTACTATTTTTCTTTATGGAGAAAAAATAAATAAATAAATAAAGATATATATACACAGTATTTTTTGTTTTCTTATATTTACAAGTTTAAAAAATAGTTTACAAGAAAAAAATGCTGTTCAGAAGTTTGGATTTTTATAATGTATGTATTTTTCTATTTTATTATTCCTTACAATATGTCAATATAAGTTAACTGCATTTGTTAATTAACAAGGAGAAATGATTATAAAGCGTTTGCTAATCTTAGTTAATATTAATTTAAGTGTTTACTAATGCATTATTATTTTAATACAAAGTACAAAGCAGTGTTTATAGTTACTTGTTAGCAAGTCATATCCTTTAAAAAATAATATAAAATAAATAAATATAGATATATGTTTATTATATTAATATTTCATTAAATCTATTGCATATTAATGCTTTTACTAACATTAACTAATGGAGCTTATTGTAAAGTCTTACCAATTGTTTTAATTGTTTTGTTTTTGAAAAAAAAAAGCCTCTTTTGCTCACCAAAGGCTCAATTTATTTTATTCAGATATTAAGATATTATTACAGTTTATTGTTATTTTCATATATTGTAACATTTAATTTATTCTTTTGGTGCTAAAGTTGAATTTTCAGAAGCCATTCCTTTCATGTTAATTTAGATTATTTTAATGCACCCTTGCAAATAAATATGAATTTCTTTAAAATGTCTGTTCCTCACAGAAATGCTGTGAGATGACTTGAAATATAGGGCACCTATATATATACTGTATATGATTTTGGTTTTTGTAATTCTTTTACTTTGATTGTATTGAAAAGTGTGGCCAGTTTATGTGTTTAAAACTCACTTTCTGTCTTCTGCAGAATAGGCCAAAATTGATTGGAATTACATGTGGATGAATAAATGATGACTCAGTTTTAATTTTTTGCCGAACTATAACTTGAACATCTTATTCCGGAGATATGGAGATATTTGGATGTAAAGTGCAGTAATTGATGTTACCCATTTTTCAATCTTCTGCCAGACTTCAGCCACTGAATTAGATCTGCCCTCATTCCTTCAACCCCAAACCCTGACCTCCAAAGACATGTCAGCAAAAACCCATACAGGCAAAGTTTAGACTGCTCTTCTGACTCTCCTGTGCTGCGAGTCTCATTTTGATACAGACACATTTTACTCTTCTTTTTTAGTTCATAGAGACATTTTATGCATGAGTTTCCAAAACAATATCTTACAGCACTGTTAATCTTTTCTAATTTTGCACTTTGCCTTCTAGCTGCTGCTTGAATCAGATCCACACACATCTACTGTCAGTCTCTATTCATGTATTTCTCTCTCTCCAGGCTAACGTGGGCACATATATGCTACTCATAAACCATCTTTCATGTTTTCCGGTGCGTTTGAAATAAATCTATGTGTGACGACGTGCAATGTAAAACCCCTCTGGGAGCTGAGTAACTTCTTATGTCTATTTCTGTGCATTTTCATGCACGTTTATCCACAGATCAGCGTTATAAATAAAAGTGCTAGTCGGTGGGAGTGTTGGAGTGGAGACGTTATGCAGCGATTCTCCAGCTCCTCTGTGTCAGCCCACAGTCTCCCACTCACTCAGCACAGGGTCAGCTGCGTCACGGCGCCTACGGTTCCCACAATCCCTCACTGCTGTTAGGATTCACCCTCGTTAGGGCTCCACACAGGAGACCTCAATCACACTTAGCATTACACAGACCCATTTATATGTAAAGTTGCATTAATGATTGTGCAGTTATCATGTAAATTCATAATTGATTTACCCTGCTGTGCTACAATACCTGTTTGGTTAATAAGACTATTCATAATGAGCAATAGAAGATGTCTTCAGATGCAGGTTGGGTACTGTATATTGCTAACATGAGAGGGAAGCTTGCCTTCAGTATAGACATAGACATGCACTTTTTTGACCTTGCATATGTCAACCTGTTGTTGATGACTCACCAAAACCAAAATACAAACCGTTCATTACCCATAATTGACTTTAAATCATTTTTTGCTATATTTTATATTTTTTTGTTTTAGATTTATTGTAATGAAAAACATTATTTTTGTGAAAACCGTAGCATTTGATTAAAATATTTTTTTGTGACATTATACATTTCTTGACTGTCCCTTTTGATGAATTTAATGCATCCTTGCTGAATATAAAAATGCCTTTTATTTACTTGTTTATTTTTACTTTTACATCAGCATATCATATTACCCTTTCTAATAACCCTTTCTGTAATCAGTTATCTCTCAAGTGAATGTAAAAATAAATAATACAATAAAAATAAATAAATGAAAACATATGCATCTCAAAGGTACAGTATCATCATATGACGTGCATTAAACATTCCACAAGCCGAGACAGTCGGTGCATATGATGTTTTTATTTAATCTAATCTGCCCTCTGTTTTAGACACTGTGACTGTGTTTCTGGCTGTTCCTCTTGCTGAAGATAAATGACAGATTTGATCTCAGGAAGTCCTCTGGATCACCCTCTCGCAAAGACGTCCAACATCAGGACAGAGTTTGACTTTGCATTCGACCTCTTTGTCTTTCATTCGTGACTGGAGAAAATAAATCAGCGGTGAGTTTTAACAAACATCTACAGTAGCATCTTTTTTAGCATCTGAAGAGGCTGCTTTATAGATTATTTGTTTTAGTAAATATTTTTGACTCCTGGGTTTAAATGTATTTGTATATTGAGTCATACTCATGCACATATGAATAAATCATCCATTGACTGCTCAACTAATATGAATTTACAATATACTATGGTGAATATATTTTCATGTCAGCAATGCTTTTATGGCCTAAACCAGAGACTTCGGGGGCTTTGCTCCCATTCACCATAAATTCATCTACATTTCTAAAGGATGTCTTGGTTAAAGTATGCACATATGTTTGAACCATGAGAGCTGTGACCCGTGTTGATGCGATGCGGTGTGTGTGAAGGGTATACGCTTCGGGACACTGACGCCTGTATGCATCTTCATGAATGCTTTTGTCTCTGTGCTGATGTAAACAGAGGCTTATCTGCCGGTGAGATCATGCATCGCTGCTTTATCCTTCCATGCATCGAGCCCAACATTATCTGTCACGTTGGACATGCCACAGAGTCACTCCAGAGCTGGAGAGTTCAGTCAGGAGAGAAGAGAATCATGCAAAAGCAGGTGTGATAAGATCACATCCCCTCAGGATTGGATTTAGAGAGCGCTTGTTAGAAGAAGTTTTATTGTGTTCAACATGAGTTCATAGATGCTTACAAACATCTATCTAACTATCTGTCTATCAGTCTGTCTGTCTGTCTATCCATCCATCCAGCCATCCATCCACCCATCCATCCACCAGTTTATTTTTATGGTTTTTACTTAAGCTAACCTCTTCAAGAGCACATACATATGCACAAATGGGTTGGTTATTCCCTTTTTTAATGTCATTAATGGTTTATTCCTGTCTAGTTATGTGGTTCTTGGCCAGAATAAGCTTGAAAATAAACTTTACACCGGTATGTTTTGTTCTACAAGATTAGCGTTTGCATATATTAGTATGAGATAAAGATAAATGCGTTTCTATTTTTAAGAACTGTAAATCACTCTTTGTAATCACTCTTTTCATTAGCTCATTCCTCAGTTCCGCCGTTGTTGGTGGATTGGGAATTGAAGCCAAAAAGTAGGCCAGAAAACAACAATAAATTTTGTCAAATCAGCACTTTAGGCTCCGAGCTCCAGGTGTTGGAGACCCTGAGAGTTTTGTCCCATATGCAAAGTGACTGCCTTTAAAAATGTCAGTGCATTCAGCAACCTGTACTTCTAAAACTTCTTTAATTGTCCGCTTAGGAACTGAAACTCCCTAATTACACACTTAACAATATGGCATGGCATTTTCCTAAGGCCATCAGCCTAATTCTGATTGGCCGAGAAGACATTGTATGCGAATGACAGAATGAGGTTTCCATCTGACTGTGTCAGAACTAACTTCCTCGCTCCCTAGTAATTCAATGACTTAAAAACAGCATTTGTATTATAACTGAGTCTTTTTAGCTTTAGCCAGGCTTCCGAAGCATTATAATGTGAACAAATTAACATGTCTTATAGATAAGCATGTGAAAACAGAATTCTTACTTTGGGAGAATATTATTTATGAATTATTACTATATTATCTATATCATTTTTTCAGATGGTCACTGTCAGAAATCCTGGCTTCTATTATGCACCTAATTAATGGTTTGTTTCTATATCACCTCCTTTAAAAAATCCTTTTTTTTTTCACGTCACACTCCTCCTTTCATCCAGCGCACAGAATCCGGGAGAGTGTGACTCACACAGCCCTGCTGGAGAGTCTGCTGTCAGCAGTTCTGTCTAAGTGGGTGACAGAAAAGAAATAATGACAGGTAAGATGACATGCACTCGTGCAGACACCTGTAAACAAACACTCACACACATACTGTAGCCATGCATGCACAAGTGTAATGTGCATAAATCGCACACAGGGTTAAACTGCAAATGTGCCAAATTTTGTTTCCATCTACATATTTGGCAGATGCTCGTATCTGAAGTGGCTTGCATTGCATGCAATGTATAGATTTTATAGATTCATTCATTCCTTGAAAATGAACTTCAACCTCAATCCCCTTCAAGTGCCCCAGGAGCTACAGAAGTGATCTTAAACATGCAATAAAAAGGACATTTCTATTTGCTCAATGTAGTTGTGCACCATATGTAGTTGCATCCTGTTCCCGTTTTTTTTTTTTAGTTTAATGAATTTATTTATTTTTTTATTTTAACAAGGATACATTACATTGATGCTTATTTTAAATAAATGTTGTTTCTTAGATTTTTTTGGTAAGGACCAGCATCCCAGCTTTCTAACCAGCATATGATAAGCATTAAGAATATACATTATAGATAGCAACTAAAAAAATTGAGAGATATTATTAATTACTGTTATTGTTGAGCTCCTCTGAAAACTCTGCTACAGTTATGTGAGATTACTGTCATCTTTTTTGGCAGAAAATAAATAAATAAATAAATACAAATCTGGATCCATATGCTCTCAATTTAATCTGTGCTATTATAACTTGGCTAACTTAAGATTTTTTTGTGTTGTGCTTCTCTTAACATCCTGACCCATTTGTTTGCTGCAGTCACTAGCACTTAACATCCCTTTGTCACAATGTAAACTATGACAAATAAGAATCAACCAACGGCACAGAGAAAATGAGATGTTGTGACTCGATCCGTGCATTAATTACTTCTTCTCTGTTCAGCGTTGCTCGTAACATGACAACAGTTTGTGTCATCGCTGGAAATCCTGAGCCTGTGGGCAGAATCTCTCATCCAGGCATGAGTTTCCATCATCTTGCATGCTGTTCTTCATTGTGTACATATTTTTATGCGGTTAAGGTCAGATATTGCATCATTCGGTTTTACATGCACTCTGGCCAAACAAAAACTTACAACAATGTGCCAGGAAGGGCAGAAGGACACAGAAGAAGACAAGCCACAAAAAAAGGCACATTTAATTCTATTTTCCAGTTAGGGTTAGGTTATTTTAGCACCTACAAGTCATCCTTTACTCACCCTCATGTTGTTTCGGATTTATTTATTCTTATGAGTGGATTTTTAAGAATTAATCTATTGCACATTCATGCAATTGTGTGCATCGAATGGAGCTTTGAGCTGAACAAAAGCATGCAAAAATATCAAAAAGTGTGATAACATTAGGCCATGGGTCTTGTGGTATACTCAAAATCATCTAAAGTCATGGATCTGTACAGTTAATTAATCAATAATGAACTTGAATGATTCAGTATGTTTTTAAAGATTATAAATATTGGTCTGTTTTACATACAAAGCTTCAGAAGTCTCAAAGGTACAGTAGCTGAGCCTAAAAGACTCATTGCATTGTGCTTTTTTTTATTGTGCTTGAGAGCTTTAGTCCACTTTTGTTATAATAGCATGGAAAAGAGCAATCAGAAATTGGCCCAATTATTCAATTTCATATACTGTAGATTTAATCTGGGCCAGCGGTTTCTACACAGACTGCATGAAGCTAACCTGAAAGTCCAGGACCTGCACTTTCATCTCAGTAGCTGAGACAGAGAGACAGGTCTGAAGGGCATTGTTTATGTCTGGAATGGTATACAACTTTTATGTGCGGACCAAAAACAGTATGCAGTGTGTATTCTCTGAACAGAATGCAGAGTTCCTGTATGCAGGAAACACACAGGTGATCCTCAACATTCGCCAAATTGTGCAGTATGCGATGCACTTGACTTGACCTTCCATTTTCATTGAAAACCGTAGCATTTATTAGTGATTTCCTCATAGAGTTTGTGCTGCAGACACCAATGACCCAGGTTGCGTAGTTTGTCCAGAAGAGGTGCACAATTACTCTTTTTTTATAATGATTAGATTTATGCCTTCCATTTAACGGACAATAAAAATCCATCAATCTAAAATTGACAACCCAGTCTTCCGGCAATTTGTACATATTTTACAAGGCGGCAATTTATATGAATTTGTATGGATGGCCTACACCTAACCCCGCAAGACAAATGGTACAAAACCGTATGAGTGAGGTCATACGAATTAGCCTGATTTTTTACGCACGAATCGAACTGTGAGACTGTGTTCAACACTGAACGAGGAACCGAAACCATATACTGTATAAACACCAAGACACATCCTAGTAAATGCATAGCAATATACTAAAAACACCTAGCAATATTATAGCAACTTCCTGACAATAAACTATAACATTAAGCTTTTATAACATTAAGTGCACTTTTTCTGAAAATTAATAGATAAATAAAAAAATACCTGTTTAATTTATCATCTTTTATTAATGTTCCATTTATACATAAAAAAACTTTTTTTTAATGCATAAAGTTTTATTAGTAGTAGTAGTAGAGGATTTATGTATTTATTTACTAATAATCATAATTGGCAACTGGATGAAACGGGTACAAATATGCAATTTAATGTGAGCTGTAGTGAAGGCAGTTTAATCAAAGAGTGCAGCGATTTTAGTGTAGTTTGATGTTCATATGCACATTCTGTAATGAGAACAGCTGTAAACATGTGCATGGTGCAGTGGCACTTAAACTTTAATGACCTGTGGAAAATGTATGAAATTCATTAGCAAAGGTTTAAATTGCCGTTGCAATCAGCTGAACAATACAGCAAATGTTTTACAAATACAACCTGCTATGCATTTTTTTATTGCACTGAAATTTCAGTGGTTATATATAGGGTTATTTTAAGCTCCCCAAATAACCTCTAATATCGTTTTTAGACATGTATTTATGCCTCCTGTGGTAAATGATAAATTATGTTTGTGTAAATTAGTCCTTAGTGGTTATATAAGCCACTTAAAAAGCTAGATACACTGCAATAAAGCCAAAATGCTTTATTTTCTCCCATGAGTTAAATAAATAATCAATTTGTATATAGAATAACTGATAGTCAAAATAACAAATTTACCACTGGGATTAGTGTTGGTCATTAACTGATTTGCTTACCAGAGATTGCATGTAACGGACTGCTGCGAAATAACTTTTTGTTTGTTTTGCTAAAACAAAGCCTAGAAGAACATTATGAAATGTATACCTATGTCATTATTTGCTTATTGTCAAGCTCTTCCAAACCTATGACATTTCATTAAAGACATTTATTTAATGTTATAGACATTTAGACCATAAATTTAGTTATTATTTATTCTTTCATTCCTAAAAAAAGTAAAAAATGTTTGAAGATATGTACATTAAACTAAAAAACACAAACACAAATGTATCCTTAATTGCTTTTTTTGCTGTTTTAAAGCAATCAAAGCATCCGCCACAAGCACATGGAGTTTTATTCAACAGATTCACAATAGGAGAGGCTTTAATACAGTGCAGTTTCATGGCGCTTTGTGTTGTGTAATGTCACAAACAAACTAAAAACCCAGTATATACACCAGACTGTGCTCAGCTGAGGTTCTTGAATGCTCTGTATTGATTTCTTGTGAAATGAATGTGTTTCTTTTCTCAGGCTGTTTACTGTAAACATCCATGGACCGTGAGTATCCTACGGTCATTGTGGGATTTGGATCCGGGGGGGTTGTCCTGTCCACGTTCCCCTAACACCTAATTAAACGCACCCAGCGGCGCACGGGGCAGGAAGCGGAACAGAGCTGGGGTTAGCTGGTCATGGACCGGGACAGTACACAGAGGCCTGGGTGAGCGCGAGGATGCGGCCCATAAATCCCCCTCCTCATCCCTGCTGGAGCTTCAGGCATGCACTTTCTGGGGTTTCCAGAGCAGAACAAGCTCCCAGGCAAGTTCATCCCTCACTGAGTGAAGATTTGTCCAGCCACCAAACTCCCAGGCCTGGCCACACACACACAAACACACACAAAAAAACAGGGAGTTTGGGTGGTTGCTTGGCTGTTTGTTGGAGCAGTATGGTGGTTTGTCTCAGTGTTAGCAGAACAGGGATTTAATTTAATTTGATTTACATTTTCTACATTTTTACTAGCAGTAGTAGTAGTATTAGTAGTATTTGGATTCATTCATTCATCTCAATGAAAATTTGCTGCAAGTGTACACGTTTCTTGGTACACAAGACATTGACTTTTTACTTTTTTTATTCATTTTTAAATTATTTTAATTATGTTTTTTATTACTTTTCTTCAGTGTTACCACTTATCTTCTCTTAGCTTGTACGCAGTGTCAAGGTTTTGTCTTTTTAATGTTTAATTATTATTATTTATTTTAACCTAACCCTTTCATTCATTTTTATTCTTGACTGAAACACAATCTCAAGGGTTTTGACTACTAGATATTTGAAGTGTCGAAGTCAAGCATCAGCAGAAAGTTTGTGAAGAGTCTGTGAGTCATAGGAGTCATCCAAAAACCAAAATGGCAAAACATCCACTTTTTGATGATGAAAAAAGTCTATTTCGTACCCACAAAAAAGTACAAAAGATTGCAGGTTCAAGGCTTACAGCATGTTTAAATCCTGCCCCCTCGTTTCATTTTGCTGCCATTCTAAGCTGTATGTGTTTAAAAAAACATCCACAGATAAAATACAAGGTGTTATTTTCTTCATCATTAAACCGAGATTGTTCTGTACTTTCCTCGCTGTTTATTGACATTTCAAAATCCCAAATGGTGAATTCTGAAGTTTTTTTCTCTAGTCAGAAAAGTTAATATTAAAAAATGCACTCAAGAATAGTATTGATTTATTATCTGCCATTAAAGCAGACTGGATTCAACTTTCTGTCTCCAACTCTCCATTCCTGTCATCTTAAACAGAATTATGACATCATTATTGAGTAATGGATGGAGAGGAGAGCGCACGTATCCCATTGTCTCCTGGGAAGATTGAAATCCCGCAGAATGAACCCCTTTTCTTTGTAGTGTTGGAGTTAAATGAAAATGTGTGTACGTGTAAAGAATAGCAGTGTGATTATATGTATGTATGAAGGGGGATTTTATATAACTCTGGGAATGGTTGATCATACACAAATAGGAGAGGCTATTGAGTTGCTAATTATACAGTACATATGCATGGTTATGTGATTTTTAATGCATATAACACTTTCATATGAACCTCTGCTTTAATTCTATGTGGTCGGCTTTGTCCTTCATAGTCTTTGCTCAAAGCCAAAAAGAACATGTTTGGCATGAAATTGGAAAATGCCAAATAAAAACCAATGTGGTCTGAAATCCTATTCGTTGGAAAGTGCATCCAAATGCACTTATTTTCACTCACTTTTTCTTTTCCACCCTGTATATGATGTTACTAAAAATAACATTATTTTGTGTATTTGGTGTAATGCAATGCGTTCATGTGGTTCAAGTATAAAACAACATATTAATTTCCATTTACTGAACATTATTGTTTCTCCTCTGAGCCCCACATCTGGGGCAAACGGGTCAATTTGTACAAATCTCATCAGTAGCAGAAAACCTAACTTACTTAAAGGTTGTGAGTCAGACGTGCCAGACTGTCCTTGCAGAGGTAGAGCCAGCATAGGTTGCTCCTAGGTTCAGGTTCTTCTCGCTGTTTGCGACCCTATTAAAAACGGACCCGTTTTGAACCACAACATTAGCAGATCTGTCTGTAATGGATGCAACAAATATGTCTGCGTTAGTTTAGAGGAATCTCTCATAAACAAGAATGGCTTTTAACGTAAAGGCACACACTCTTCTGATTTTATACTGTTAGGATTTTTTGCACAGCTCTCTCTGTTCCTTGTTTACAATGCCTTATCCCTGAGCCCCTCCACCTCTGTGCTGATGGCAGTCATTCTTGTTATTTGTGTTGTCTCTATTTGTGTTGTACCTCTTAATATCTAATAAATGTTTGGCTCGTATGTTGTCATTCTGAAATGTCCTCGCAAGACATCCATTAAGTTGTCGACCTTGGGAAAAAAAAATTGTGCAAGTTCAGAGCTCACAAAGAGTGACTCTTGTATGGAGTTAGCTATGTGCAAGGAGTCTAACATTTTTTTTTCTTTATAGTTTGATGGCATCAGCACATTTGGGGTTTAAAGGAATATTCCAGCTTTAGTGCAAGCCCCCTCACCCACTTTTATTTGAGCGAGAGCCTTTGACGTTATCATCAAAAGATATGGAGGCCTTTTCCTTTTAAAAGTTAAGTATATTTTGTTGTTGTTGCCCTAACTATATTCTGATTATGATTATTTTAGTTAGTTGCATTTTGTCATTTGCTTTCAACATTGTGTCCTCATCACAGTGACACATTTTAAAGAATTAATTCACCATTTTTTTTTTTTTGAAAATGCACTCAACGTCAGGTCATTCATGATGTAGATGAGTCGATTGTTCACTAGAATAGGTTTGGAGATATTATGTACGTATAGGTTGTGATACTTTTTAAAATGGTGGAAGACGTACAGTAAGTCAGGGGAGACGTATAGTATGATTAAGTAAATAAAAAAACAAAAATGTAGTTGTGTTGCTTTCTATTAAGAGTCGGATGGCTCTCTGATTTCATAAAAGATATTTCAATTTTTGTTCCGAAGAGGAACAAAGGACTTATTGATTTGGAACGACATGACGGTAAGTAATGAATGAAAAAATAATTTTTGTTTGAACTAATAACACTTTTCCAGTAAAAAAATAATATAAAATAAAATAAAATAATAATAAATAAAATAAATCCATCTTCTGTTGTTCTCTCACACACTGTAAAATCCAATAGTTTACCTTACTTATATATACTTAGTTACCTTTACTTTACGTTGTAATAATTCCAAATAAATATATTATGAGCCACAAATAAATGTAAAGCGATTGACAAAAAAACAAGCATGTTCACAAAATTATCCACAAACATGACATTTATTTACAATTAAGCAAAATTAGATTTGCAAATAAAAAACATACAAATATTTTTTTGGTCTACAAACACAACTTCACAACTTTAAGCTGATGATTTGGTGGTTCTGTCTCCTTCAGTGCTGGACTGCAGCAGCTTCGTAGAAGTTGCTCTCAGTATGGAGTAATGCATGATATTAGATTTAACCCAGTGAAAAGTGTGGTACTAATTGCAAGACCCAAGGAGGATTTGAAGCTTGTCTATCCTTCTTTCTCACTAGCAGGTGAAACACTATTAGTTGTGAAGAAAGTTAAATACTTGGGACATGTTATAAGAGATGACCTCCTTGATGATGATGATGTGCAGCGTCAGTGTGGTAAACTGTATGGGCAGGCAAACATGCTGGCTCGCAAATTTCCCATGTGTACTAAAGATGTTAAAATATCACTCTTCAATATTGCACTTCACTGTATACTGCTCAACTGAGGTGTAATTTTAGTAAAGCAAAAATGAAAAAAAACTTAAAGTGGCTTATAATGATGCTTTAAGAATTGTGCTTAAAAATTCCCATGTGGAGTATTGCCAGTGAAATGTTTGTGACTAACAGTGTACCTACTTTTAAGGCTGTTCTGAGAAATTTTATGTATAGATTTATGTGTAGATTGACTAGAAATATGATTATTGTCTCTTTAACTGATGTTTTGAAGAGTGACACAAGGTACTCATCTTGTTTCAAAGTTTGTATGTGTTTTAAAATGATGACTTTTACATCCTTTTTAAATGTTTTGTATTGTTTTTGTTTCTATGGACCTTGATGTGTCATGAATAAAATATTGATTGACTGATTGATTTGCCTGGCATTTATATGTGACCCATGTCCTGTGCATTTGTAGATTGTTGTGTGTATTTGTGGATTTTGACACAAATGGATGAACTCCGCCCACCTTCTACTTAAACCAATCAGATTCCGCCTACGTGGTGCTGACCAATTGGTGCACGTTCTTGCTCCAAGCAATCACGTTTTGCCTCACAATCTAGCTGTAATGGAAATCTCAGGGGGCATAGCGTGAGTGCATTACCATCCATCTATCGTTTGTTAATGAGTGATTAATACAAACTGAAATTTAAACATTGTATTGGTTTAATATAACAAGTTAAGTATACAATAACAATATAATTATTTAATCTACAGAAGGTACTGCACTGATTCTCAGTCCGGAATAGTGTGTACTGTCTGGTACAGTGCTGCAACAGTATGGATGGGAGTCCTTTAAAACAATATGTGAAGGTAGTTACATTGGGTTACATATGGAATTAATTTCAAATACTGTACATTTTGAATTTCTATTGTAAAACTATATTTAAAATAAATTATGAAAAATTAATAATCTACCTGTATATAATGTTACAGACATGCCAATACACTCTAAATAGTTAATAAATATTATAAAGGATAAAGGATGTACTTATCCCTCTTAACAATTTCTGATCAGTTGATTTCTTGACCATGATCTTGTTTGCTTTTATTTACTGAACAGCTTCGTCATTGTGCTTCAACATTATATTTAATGTAAACCTTCAAAAGCTTCAGGTAACAGGTAACAAACATTAAAAGTATAACAACTGTCAGACATATATTATGATACTGTCACAGATCTGCCAGGGTCTGCATCCAGACAATCACAGTGTTCCCTCTCCCCTGAATTCTAATCACTGTCACCTGCAGCTCATCATCACGTAATCACAGTCACTATAAAACCACACACTACTCCTCAGTGTCCGGGCTCGTTTATACAAAGTGGACTAAAACTGTATGCTCCTAGTACTACAATGGCTGAAATACTTACCCTGTACTTATATCCTTGTTCTCCTGGAGGTCACAGTGTGTGTCCTGAAATCCTTCAATCCTGTTAAAAACAAAGACAGACTTTATTAATCTGCACTTGACTTCAAACCATCCTAATCTCCGAAACTCACCCCTCTCATTGTCTTCACCCCTTGCCATACTCTGCTGTGAAATAAATAACCATTTCATATCACTTACCTCCTGTGTAGAGTCTGCTTCTATAACAGATATATGGCAATCTAAAAGTTGGAACAGTATTTAAAATACAGTAGGGTCAATATCACCATAGAGTGCCTTTGACAGATTAAAATTTCTTAAATACATTGTTAAAGTTTTTCGTTAAACCACATGTTTATTCTTTTAAGAAGACTTTAAACTTCAACAATTGCTGGTTGGTCCAGCTCCTGGACCTTTAATAAAATAATTATAAGCAAAAACATTTGGACCAACTTACAAAA
>JAUCNO010000318.1:2596921-2617184 GCA_032353835.1 Enteromius viviparus | reverse complement strand
TAGAAACACCATTACACCTATGAAGAGTCCCCACAAGGATAGCAAACCAGACATGTGTGTGTGTGTGTGTGTGTGTGAGATTGTCTCACACTTGCTCTGTTTGTCAGCTCTCACAGTCTTTCCTGACAAACAGCAGCATTCGTTCCTCCAGCTGCGTCCAAACACTAAATACTCAGTCCAGATACACGGAGAAACTCCACACGGGACGTTCACGAAGGCCAGTCTGGACGTCAGCACACTTCTGCTGGGTAAGATTTATTTTAAATAAAATTTAGTCCTTTACACACACAAACACACACACATATATATATACTTTTAATTTTTTTTTTTTTAATAATGAATTGAATTTAATTACAATTTATGGTTATTTCATCATTTTCATGTCGCACACATTTGGTTTGGTTTTCAGTTTTTGACCATTTCTGGTTTTTGCTCTCTACTGCTGTCAGGTGTGCGGAGAATCATTACTAATAGATCACAATTTAGTTTAATTTACAATTTATTGTTATTATTTTTAGCATTATCCAAATATACATTGCATGGGTCAAAATTACAGATTTTTTTTAAATGCCAAAAATCATTAGGAAATTAAGTAAAGATCATGTTCCATGAAGATTTTTTGTAAAATTCCTACTGTAAACAAAAAAAGAACAAATTAATGAATAAATAAAACAATACAATTCTTTTTTTAATTTATTTTAAAACAATACAATAAAGAAACAGAAAAAAAGAAATATAATAGCTAAATTAATAATACAATAATAAAAATAAAAACAATACAGTAATAAACTCAGTGCTAAAGTTAATCACAAATTGTATTTGTTTTAACAAGTCATTATTTGTTGTAGTTTTCGTGTTGTTTGTAATTTCAGCAGGGTTGGTCCTCAGTAGCCGAAGCTGTGATATATATTGAGTATAATGTTTGAGAGTGTTTGTTAGACACTAAACTGAGACACAACCGCAGCTTACTCTGTTTGAGGAAAATAGATACTACTTCTTCATATAAACATTAACACAAAACACACATCCTGTTGCTGTTATTCCAGATTACGATGAGATGATGAGGTTTGCTGTTCCAGCGGTTCTCCTGCTGCTTGTCTTCGGGATGTTCTCTGGTTTGTCGAGGACCATGTAAGGATTGAATTCATGGAAAATCATGCATTGTCTTGATTTGCCTCCATTAATAACTCAGTCATGACTTTACACACAGGTGCAGAAAATATTTCTTCCCGATCATCGCCAATCCGAGGTACAGTCTGATCGGACACTGGCTTCTCAACCCGCATCTTCAGGTCCGAATCCTTCAGTCATTTCAGCCTCATAATCTCCTTTTAAAGCTATGCATATTACTAATCAAAAATGTATGCTAGGAAATGTACAAAATATCTTCATGGAACATGATCTTCGCTTAATATCATGATTTTTTGACATAAAGGTACCCAAACAATTGCTACAAATACCCCTTTCTTTGTGCTCACATCAGTACCTGATCAGCAGCTTCTCATTAACGAGTGAAAACTACTTCAAATAAAGTCAGAACTGAAAGATATTAAGTCAGAATTGTGAAACAAAATATAACTGCGAGTTCATATCAAGAGATGATCTTCAGTGGAGACCAGAGCTCCGTGGACAGATCGCAGATCCAATATTTTTTATTCGGTGGGGAAACGGCATGAGCACCCAGGACAAAAATGACTGGAATGCATTAAAAAAAGAGTGTCTTTTGATTTTAAGCAGCTTTATTAAAGTATAGTGTGCCTGACTCTCTGATTCTGAATTAAAGCAGGGCAGTGGCAAGATGTGTGTGCAGGAGCTGGACGGTCTGTTCCTGACGGATCAGCAGATGGAGAAGAGCGTCATACAGCTGGAATCCGATCACGAGGATCCTCTGAAGAGCTGTGAAGGTACAGCTGAAGGTTCAGATGATGAGGGAAGCGCTCCGACTCCGTCCGGTCTGCCCGAGTATGTAGATCTCCCGTTATTACCCGGCAGCTCCGGTTACATTCAGACGGGACAGCTTCCTGGAGAGAGAAGCTCAGACTGAAACCTGCACTGATCTGACGTGTCTCTCATCTCATCTCACACTTTGTGTGCTTCATACAGTATTTGATGAGAAAGAATCATATCATGTGCTAGCGCTGCAAAAAACACTCATATTTAGTCTTGTTTCTAGAATAAATATTAAAATATGACACATTCTTGAATCAAGATGGATATAGGGTACAAGAAAAATGACTTAAGATGTTATGTCTTGTTTTCTAAAAAAACAACGAAAAGTTGTATTCGTTTTTGCTTAAAACAAGCAAAAATATCTGTCGACGGGGCAAGAAAACTAATCTCGTTTAGCTTTTAAATTAAGATTATTTTAAACAAAAACTCATTTTAATATTTTTTTTTATTATTATAAAACAAGACTTAAATGCATCTTGATTTTAGAATTTTTAGATATTCATACTAGAAAACAAGACAAATACTGAATAAGAATTTGTTTTCAGTTTTTAGTAAAAGAACAAATGCTTTAGGATCTTCAAAATACACTTTTCCAGAATTATTTACAATTATTTTCAATACAATTATTTTATTTTTAACCCTTAAGAAAATGTGAATAAATTATAAAAATAAGTCAGGTTATTTTTGACCCAGGTGTATATGGGTCACCATTACTAATATGTTTTGTAGAAGTATCTATGAAATTATATTAGTGTAAAAAAAACCTTATATTTAATATAAAAATATATTTAATTTTCTCCCATATTTTATACACTTTTGGGGCTGAATTCTGCTGATAATCTCTGCGGCATCTGAAGGTTTGTCCAGGTAAAATTATTTGTAAAATTTTGTAGGTTTCATGAATTTGAACTTTTTTTTTTTTGTAGCTATAAGTTATCAATTTAAAAGAATAATAATTCTCAGGTTATTATAAATTACAACAAATTATTCAATTAAATATTTCTTAGCAGTTTTGGGAAAAAAATGTTTTTTTTATGTGGTATAATTCGTCAGTGAATGTATTTAGTGTTTTAATTATTTAAAATAAAAAGACGTACATGCAGTACATATAAAGTTGAAAAATGTAAAGAAATATTATGATGTTATAATTTTTCTAGTCCAAGCATACCCAGAATAGCATACAGATTTTGAATGTAAGGGTAGGAATAAGATCAAATAACTAAAATAATAAAGTATTTTTATTATGTATGGATTTATTTTTAAAATAATAATATTTTAAATTTTAATTATGGTCTTATTTTAAGCACTGTTTCTCCATGAGCATTTTTATAGTGATATATATTTGTCTTAGCTCAGGTAAAATGAAAAATATATATAAATAAAATGCATATGCTTGTACATTAGCCATTACACTGCACCGATTTCAGGCTGACAGAAACATGATGAAATACGCCACCTATTTCACAGTTAGAGTATTGCGTAATATCACAGTCATGATGTTTCCTGTTTGCAGCCGTCTAAAGCATACCTGAAGCAGAATAGAAGTTAAACCTTCAGAAATAAAGATGAATTAGTATCGGGTCGACATTTCATTTCATTCAATTCAAGTTTATTTGTTTAGTGTTTTTCACACAACATACAGCTTCAAAGCAGAGGAAATATGATTCTGTTACTGGTCAAAGCAATAATATAACACAGCTTCTGTATTTAGCTAGCGTCATGCGTTCGGCTGCAGTTTCCACATGTGCTTGTAATAATTTCAATAAAGATATTGTTAAAATAGAAGGATGTGAAGTATATTCTTAATTAAAGTTGTGTATAATCCACAAAGCGTTACACAGCAGATGCTGATGAAATCAATTTGATTAATACATCTTCTCATCTGAAGTATTTTAAGTCCGGTTCAGAGGTTTGCGTTACAGCCGATCCAGTGTTTGATCAGATAGTGAGCGATGGCCTGTTTGGGCGGCATGACGAACACGGCCCGCTTGTCTCTCATCAGAGCATCCATCACCTGAGAACAGAGGAGAAACACGGTGGAAACTCTGTTACACAGCATGCATGCTCAGCAGTGAATGGGTGCCGTCAGGATGAGAGTCTGATAAAAACATCCCAATAATCCACAGCACTCCAGTCCATCAGCGAACATCTGGAGAAGAATAGAGATCCAACTAATCCAGCATTTACATCAAATAACTCTTCCTCCAGTGAGACATATATAAAAGCTGTCTGTTACATCATCATCATTACAAACTGTTCCAGAACTTCTAGATAAGTACATTTCATTTCATGTAAGTACCAGGGCTGCGATTAAATACCTGATTAGGTAATTCCTCTGTATTATGAAAGTGTTTCTTTTTAATAAAGAACTTGTCCTCTCATTGTAACCAGACATCTCACCTGTTGCCGGGTGAACCAGCGCGCCTCTTCGATCTCGTTCTGGTCCACTTTGATGTCGGTTGTCACGGCGACGCAGTGGCAGCCAATCATCAGGCAGGAGGGCATGGGCCAGGGCTGACAGGACAGGTACTGCACGGGTCCCACCTGAAGACCGCTCTCCTCCTGCACCTCCCTCCTCACCGCCTCCTCCAGAGTCTCTCCTGAGCATCAGCGTCACACCACATCAACCCAAACATGAAGATTTAAAACAGCTGTGGCCCTGAACCTCAAAACCAGTCGAGGGTCCACTTTTAAGCTTTCTATTGAGGTCTGCTTTGTTGTGACAGTCTATAGTTTGAAGCAGTCATGTGGTCTTCAGGCGTGACGCGTGTTAAATGTAACGCAGCAGACTTTGATCTGAGTTCAGTGAAGAACGCAACATTCTGCATTTGTCTTAAATGTGAAATATGTTTGATATCATTGTTTCTCTTCTCAAGATACCTGGCTCCACGAAGCCGGCGAGGCAGGAGAACATCCCCGGGGGGAAGATCTTCTTGCGTCCCAGCATGCACTGCTTCCCGTCGGGGTGCAGCACCAGCATGATGACCACAGGATCTGGAGAAACACGGCACGTGAAACACACTCCGCCTGATCTCAGCTCAGCGTAACGCAGCGTTACTTGCCCACTCTCGGGTAACAGGTGTTGTGGACGCCCTGGAGACTCCTGCAGCCTGCTCTCAAACAGGTCCTCTTGTAGCCAGCCTCCTCGACTCTGGTTTCGCTGCCGCAGGTCGGACAGAAGCGGTAGCGGCTGTGCCACGCCAGGAGAGACCGGGCCTGAGCCAACACACCTGAAGCAGGAAGAACAAGAGCACGACTGACATCTCTTTACTAGTGTCTGCGAATGATTTCATGATCATCAACATTGTGTAATATCTGCCAATGGGGCAATAAAAGTCTTTCAATTAAGATTATTTTCTTACCCCATTAGCAGATATTTCTGCTTGATTTAAGCTAAAACTAACAAATTATTAGTATTTTATTTTATGGAAAACAAGACATGTACAGTAAATTCATCTTGATTCAAGAATTTTCTGATATTTATACTAAAATAAAACGTTTATAGTTTTTGTTTTATATAATTTGTAAAGTCATTTATGTGAGTATAACACTCTTAAGTGTTTTTAAATTGTTTCTAGTATAAATATCTAAAAATTATTGAATCAAAATGAAGTTACTGTACAAGTAAAATTATATATATATATATATGTGTGTGTATATGCTTTTTAATAATTGTCTTATTTTTGTTTAATTTAACACTCAAAGTATAAAATATATATATAGACAATAAAAAATCTAATATAATAAAATAAAAATAATACACCAAAGCTTAGTGTAAAATATTATATATATTTTTTTAATTAATATTGAGACCTTAAACGCATCTCTTCCATCTAGGCACACTAGCTTGCTCTATTCTTTTTCTATTCTGTCTGTTTTCTATTTGATTATATAATAAAACACACCTTGCTCTGCGTCCTGTGGTAAGCTATCTCAGACGTCAGTATGCTCTTCTGTGGATCGCTGATAAAACACATCCTGAATGACTGAGTCCTGCTCTGAGCGATGGTTAGTTAGTGAAGTGTTGAACCGAAAGCTCACCAGCATCATCATCACTCAGCCGCAGGAGTCCTGGCATGGTTCCCTGAAGGAAGAAACTTCTGGGATCTCGATCCTTGAGGAGCTGAGAGGAATCTTCTTCAGTGCTGAGAGCGAACCACGCCGGCGTGCCGTCATCCTCCGTCTTCTTCTGCACTCCGAGGAACACCTCCAGTGTCCGGCTGTCGGTCAGCAGCTCCTGCACGGCGGTGGATCTGAGCTTACACAGCTGTATGTGCTCCTCAGACTCGGCTCCGGGCAGCACCAGAGGACTCAGAGCGTGGAAGAGCAGGAAGACGGTGTCTGGAGACGCTCTTCTGGACGCCAGCCACTCACCGTCGCTGCGCTTCTCGCTCGTCCGCTCCAGGATCTCTCTGTTGAAGTGGATGTCCGGCTCTTCTGCGTCTCTGCTGGGTAGGAGCTGGCGGAGGTCGTGACCCGGAGCGCTGGACAGAAGACGGGCGATGTGTCTGTGACCCCAGAACAGAGCCACGTCTCGAGCCGTCTGACCCGAGCGGTTAGTGACCCTCGTATCACATCTGGAGCAGGCAAGACACAACAGTTGAGTTGAGTTAAGTTTAGTGCAGGATAATAATAATAATGCTCCAAAACTGATCAGTCATGACACAAACTCAGTCCAGCCGAACACAGGAGTGTGGTGACCGGTTTCACTCCAGCTCTGTGTTCTGCTCTGACAGTGACGTGTAATATTTTCTCACCCGCTGGTCAGCAGGACTCGGGCGGCCTCGTAGTGACCGTTTCTGGCGGTCAGCATCAGAGCGGTCCAGCCCTGCTCTCCTCGCTGGTCCAGCAGCTCTCTGGACTGAGACAGCATGAGAGACAGCGTCTGATCGTCTCCTCGAGACGCCGCGTCCAGGAAGCGCTCCAGCAGCTCGGACCGGACACTCATCATCTCAGATCATCACCACAGCTGAGTAACGCACATCAATGATTATTCAACATCAAAACCTTTCACTATTTACACTCAATTATTCTTATTAAACTATTCAATTATTTAAATTGCATTTGCATGATGTACATTTATTAAAGTAGCAGATGCTTTTACCCAAAATGATTCACAGATTCATCCTAAGCTCTGTATCAAAGAAGCACAAACTTTAATTTACTTAAAATGCACTTAATAACTTAATAAAATAAAAGTAAATATAGTAAAAATAGTTGTATTGCTAATAGTGCTGAGCAATGATTTATCGTAATCAATAGTATTCAAAATAAAAGTTTTTGTTTAAATAATATATGTACATGTTATATGTATATTTATTATGTATATATAAAGACACACGCATACATTATATATATTCAGAAAATATTTACATGTATTTTCATGTGTGGGTCAATATCACCATAGAGTGCCTTTGACAGATGAAAAGTTCTTAAAGACATTGTTAAAGTTTTTCGTTAAACCACATGTTTATTCTTTTAAGAAGACTTTAAACAGCTCCTGGACCTTAAATAAAATAATTATAAGCAAAAACATTTGGACCAACTTACACCCTGTCAGGGACAAATGGATACAGAAAGCAAATATTTCTGACAGTGTTATCATTCTTAATAATACACCACCGGTCCCTTCTCTTATATATATTTTTTAAAAATTGGAAAGAACTTCAAAAACTTTGGAAATAACAAAAAACTATGTTCTGCTATCAGAGCTCTGCCCGTATGACAGGGTGGACAATGGCATATATAACATTATATGACGGGGTGGACAGTAACATGACAGGGAGGACAACTGAAGGAAGAGACACAGAAGTGCCAATAATAACACACTTAAACAGAGTTATAAAAGAACAGATGTATACTGTGCCCTTTTGTCTTAACAAATTCCATATCCCTGGCTTATGTTACCCATCTCAGCGGTTGATTTCCACCCTGTCATAACAGCCTTGATGACAGGGTGGACAATGACAGGGTGGACAATTTTAGCTATTCTGCTTTTATTAAGCACATGGTGGGACACTAGCTAGCTAACCAGCTAACCTGAAGGTGACTTTCAAGTATTTTGGAGTTTCTCCTAAACTTTTGGAGAAAAAAAATATTTACTTTTCAGATGTTCACGCTGACAGGGTGGACATGTTATGCTTGACCACATCAAACAATGAACATATAATGATGATAAACATGAAAAATAAGAGGAAGTACCTAAAATCGGGGCAGATGTCGTGCAATGTTATCCAGCTTTGTTAGATATATTTGTTAGAAGATGATAGCACAATACTCACCATAAAGTTGTCAATGTAACTTGAAATGTTTAATGCCCTTTCCCGTGCGATGAAATACATTTACAGTAATTCCGGGAAAGTCACGGGGAAAAAAATCTTGTCTGCTTGTCTTTTTGAAAGCTCTACAGAACCACTATATTTCTTGTATTATATATATATATATTTTTTTTTTATTATTTAAGAGGACATTTTACATCCTGCAGCCCCTAAAATGTTGCTACTTTAATTGTATCAAATATTTTAAAATAAACAATGATGACTTCTTAATTGGAACTTTGACAAATATTGGTATTGTATTTTCTTTATGTTTTAAACCTCACTTATATCTTTTTTTTTTTACTTCTAGAATCCAGATTTTTACAAAACTCCACACCCATCAGAGACCTACCTGTTTTACTTTGTGATACTCCTACAGCTAACCTTTGTAAGTTCTCATAGTTACACCAAATACATAAATGTAGGAAAATCAGCTTTGTTTTTGCTGTTATATCATTGGTTGCATTACAATTCATGTTGATTATACCTAGTTCACCCCAAATGGGTCAAACTGTTCTATGAATGGTAGGGAGCAGTTTTAGTTATATTTATACCTGAACCTGGTTAGGCATGGTCTGACAACAAACTTGATCTGGAATTCTTAAACACAATGAACTTTGCTTTAGAACGCCTGAAGCGATTTAAATAAAGCAAACAAGGTAATAGTTAAAAAGAATAAATAAATAAATAAATAATTCATTTACATCTGGTACAGCATTTTAAGTCTTCCAAAGCAACACTGCAATGAATCTACCTCAACCATTTGCTTACGGACTGTCATGTGCTACATTTGAATGACTGCTACATTTGGATTACCCAATACTGTGATGAACAGTGTATCCAGCCCATTGCCACACTAAACCCATAATATCTCCACTGTTTACAAGCATTTCCCAAATCAGATTGTTTTTGCTGTGTTTCAAAATGTCTGTAATACAAGTTAAAAGTGTATTGAAAATCAGTACCTTTAACTTTGAACTGTAACTACCTCAAATTTGTTTTAAAATTGTATGTGTGTGTTATAAATAACATTGTTATCATTCATTTGTAATGGATGTTTAGATCACTCAATTTACTTGAGTAACTCTTACTTGCTTTTTTAAAGGAAATCAGTTTGCATGCTTTTAGCAAGTAAATTAGACTGATGTTTAAGTAAATACAAGTCTGAAATCCTATATTGCAGGAACTGTAGTTAGCAGAACTTGTGTGTAAGTTTACAACACTAAATAAACCTTTGTAAGTACAAATTAATTGTTTTTTTTTTTTTCAAGGCAATCGGTTTGCTTGTTTTTTCTGAGTAAGGTTAACTTATTATTTTACAGCATCCAAATCCACCTACATATTTGTTTGAATCTATTTTGGACTGTTTTCACATTTTAAAACGTTTCTTGATCTGAGCATATTTTTCTCCTGATTTAGATAAAATTATCATTCTTTGGAGAGAGCAATATTATGGCCCAATCCCAATTTTATTTTCTACCTCTTTGCCTACCTGTCACACCGTCACATTCACCTGACCCAGGATCAGCACTCACCGAGAGCACGCAGTCACTTGTCACATGATCACAATCACCAGATTATTAACACCTGCCGGTCATCAGCTGTTCACTATAAGAGATCGCTCAGCCAGAAACTCAGCGACTGAGCTCAAGGTTAGACGCTTGTTCTATCCTCACCTCGTCTGCTTACCTGTGTGATCGTTGTGCTCCTTCCGTCTGAATTCCTGTATGAACTGAGAAATGTGGCTGAAAGGACTCTGTGAAAAGACATTCAAAGACTGAGTATATTTACCTATTACTTACCTGTGTGTTCTTGCCTCTCTGCTCCCTGCCTGCAATATACTCACCTGAAATTCTTACCTGAAAGACCTACCAGCGATGTTCCTAAGTTGAATCCTGTTTTTATCCACATCACCTTACTTTGAAACGCTGAAGACTGATTTTATGTTTGTGCACAATAAACTCACCTGATGAATTGAATCCCCGTTGTCTGTATTCCCTAAACGTAACACTACCCCTCGCCCCTTCCCCTTGCTCCTTGAAATAAAGTGGAAAGGGGAAGGGTTAAAATGGAACACTACTACTACTGTTATACATCATCATCCATTGTCACTAGCTCCAAACGTAACAGCAGAGGACATGTGCCGATGTTTATCACAAATTTCAAGAGTGCAGTGATTTTTTTTTTTACCTACCCCTCTTTAAAAAGAGAATTGAGACACCCCTACACGTTAACGCCTAAAACAGAGGGGTAGGGGAAAGTGTAGGGGTAAGGGGTAGAATTGGGATTGGGCCGAAGAATAGCAGTATTTTATCTACACACAGTTTGACAAGGTTTTTTTTTTTTTAGTAAACAAAGCCTACATCTTCACTTTTTAAGATGTTCAGTGATGCATTTGGATTATGTATGTTTTTATCAGCTGTTTGGGATCACATTCTGATGGCACCCATTCAGGGCAGAGCAACCATTGTGGTGCTACAGCATACAAAATGCTACATTTCTCCAAATCTGATCTGATGAAGAAACTCCTCTTTCTTACATTTTTGGCAAATTTTAAGTTTTGAGGTGAACTATTCTAAGGAAACAACAAGCTGATGCAAAAATGATATGAAAATGATATGAAGTGTCCATGATACTTTTACAGTGTGTTTTGTGTCATTTTAAATGTTCCCGTTTATTACATTGCAAAAGAAAAAAGGTCTTCAGATTTACTCCTTTTGTGTAGAGAAAAGTAAGTCGTGAGTAAATAATGAAAGAATTTATTTCCTTCAGAATTTAAATTATTTTCTGTGGTAAGCAATATTACACAACACATGCAGTTGATTTCCGCTTGTATTGCACCCGGAACTTTCATTTAAGGTAAACCGCAGCTTGTTTCATGCAGTAATTTTTTGCGTTCCATTTTCCTGCTTCTTTCAGTGGTTGTGGTTCATGGATACTGACCTTTTTATTCTTCCCCAGAACTGCAAAGCATGTCTGCTGCAGTGAAGTAGGGTTGTCTAGGGAGAAAGAATTGAATTGACACAGCTCCTGAGCTCTGTGCTGTTTCTGTTGCTGACAAATACATGGATTTATGAACATGCACTGTGTGTCCTTGGCAAACTAGTCAGGCAGCAACAGAGAATTTGGGAGAGAAGCACAGGAGACAGAAATAAACTCCTAATCTGTGTAATATCTCTCCTCTGCTCTTCTCTAACCATTACCACCTGTTCCTCCTGCTAACATCCAGTGTATGAGACTGTGTTGTGGTCAGAAATGGCCACTTGTTAGAGTTGCTAATTCTCTCTGTGGGCCGTCTTGGAGACCCAGAGGACATTCAGAAGGCCGCTTGTGAGCATGATGGTTTGGGTTTCCAAGGAGATATTGTCTCCCACTCACTTATTGCTCATATTCACAGCAAGAGATCGATAACTTTAGCATGCAAATGCATGCAGCATTTTTTTTTTTTGGTAAGATTATCCAAAATGTCAGCACACAACATTTTAAAAACATGTAAATAAAGTAATAATAATAATAATAATAAATAAAATAAAAAAGTTATTAAAGTACAATATTTAAATATTTAAATAATAATTAGCATTAATATAATATTATTATAATTTTAACAATATTTATAATACTTTTAAATGGCTAAACGTTATATTGTAATGTTTTCTTATTATTATCATTTAATATTTTAGATTGTATTCCATTAATCAGTACTACTAAATAGTATTATTGATTGGACAAATTTAATTTAGCTGCATAATTAATAAGATATAGTATTTAATATATTCATTAAACATGGTTTAATTAACATTTAATTAATGTTTTGATTCCCCTCATTACACTTACTTACAACAGTTATTTTAAAAAAGAAGGGATAAAAAACAAACAAACAAAAAAAGAAATCCATTTCTTTCTTTCCTAATCACAATGATTTTTTTCAGATCATAAATGAAAAATATATACGTACATAAAGAAAATAATTTCTGTTTACAATATATTTTATATTACAAATAATTATACTTAATATTAGAAATTCACATTTCAAAAGAAACCATTTTAAATGACTCCATTTTACATTTTAAGTTGGTCGTAGTGAATACTGTAGGTTCACATCAGTATTGTTGGAGTCGTTGGATGTTTGTTGCTCTTTCTTTACATTCAGGACTTTGACTTGACATTTCAAGTATTTTCTCAGTATTCATCTGTGATTTCATCACAATGCTGATCCACAAACAGCATGAGGTGACACTCCAAATGAAACTCCAACCAGCACATTTGGTCGTTCGGCTCGGCTCTGGTCTGTTTTCCAGAACCTGAAGGATTCCTGCCTACATCACATTAGCAACCAATCTGCTTCGCAATCTGTGCTTGGACTTCAAGCAATGCTGAGTTCTGTATCGCAATCAAGCTCCCTCTGAAGGGCCCGACTGACATATGAACTAAAGCCTTGTAATTTTATTTTTTACAGTACGCCTCTTCAACTGTTGGAATGGCCCTGCTGTGCAGTGAAGGGAGGTTTGGGAACGTTAGCATTCTTTATGCTTGGTCTAATACCTGTTATGGCACATAGTGCTGGAAAGAGGCATCGTGCTGTCATAATCATATGGCTGAAAATGTTATGAGGCATTATGTAACTAATGATGTGTATGCAGAAAGTCAGACGGTGAGAGGAAACAGTGTGGGGGTGTGAGTATGTGTGCTTGTCTGCAATTAGAAGTATATTTGAAAGGTACTGAAGCCATTGGAGGAATCAGAGCTATTCACATAGCAGGTTCCCCAAAGCTTTGTTGCCTAAAAAGGTAGCATGAAGTGGAAGCTCATTCACGAGTCGTACTTAACATTCATTTACAACTATTTTTTTTTTTTCCTGGTGTGAGATTCAACTTTTACATTTTGCAATGCAAGCAATCAAGCCAGCATAGGTTAATTGTAAATGTGTGCCTACAAAAAGTACTTACAAATATGAATCGCTGCACTTTCCAGTAGAAATTAACACTAGAGGCAGTGAAACAATTAGTGCCAAGTGCCAAAAAAACTAGGGCTATTTACGTTCAAAAAACGTAAATAGACAATTAAAACTCTTCCACCAGCAACAATGTTGCAAAATAAACAGTGTTTGGTACTTGTACATCAGTGTCAGTCATCTATCATTTCCTCTGATTTCAGCATTACTCATGGGAAAAAGGGTATGGTGTAGAGATATGGTCAAGACTATATTTTTATTAGGGCTGGGACTCGATAAAAAAAAATTAATCTAATTAATTAATCGAAATTAATCGCATATAAGTATTTGACCTGAGAACAGTGAGAAGTACGTTTTTTTTCATATGGGTTTTTAGTATACCATTGAACAATGACTGAATACATAAGCTTAAGCAACATAATATTGTTTATTTTTGTTCAACCAAGTCCAGCAGACCAATATTGTGCTGTGCATGATTTCACATTGAGCCGTATATACTACACACAGCTGTTGTTCACTGACGAGCTGCGCAAAACTGTGTTCATTATCAGGACGGCTTTACTGACAAAACGAGCAAACATAACGGCCGATCTGGATCGATGCATTCCAACTTTCAAGTGCATTCAGAACATTAGAAACACTAGTTGGTGTTCCAGTATAATCCGTCCGCCGAAACTCATCCAGTGATAAACGTTCCGCGGTGCGATTAAAAAACATTTAACACGTTATTTTTGTGTAATTAATTCATCTAAATTAACGCGTTAAAGTCCCGGCCCTAATTTTTATAACAAAATTTAAACTCAATACTTTGTTATACACCCTTTGTTGGCAATGACAGAGGTCAAAGGTTTTCTGTAAGTCTTCACAAGGTTTCCACACACTGTTGCTGGTATTTTTGCCCATTCCTCCAGCAGATCTCCTCTAGAGCAGTAATGTTTTGGGGCTGCTGCTGGGCAACACAGACTTTCAACTCCCTCCAAAGATTCTCCATGGGGCTGAGATCTGGAGACTGGCTAGGCTCTCCAGGACCTTGAAATGCTTCTTACAAAGCTACTCCTTCGTTGCCCGGGTGATGTGTTTGGGATCATTGTCATGCTGAAAGACGCATCCACGTTTCTTCTTCTTCTTCAGTGCATTTGCTGATGGAAGGAGGTTTTCACTCAAAATCTCACGATATATGGCCCCATTCATTCTTTGCCCCCCTCCGAAAAGGCTTCCTCGCGCTGTAAATGCAAAAGAATGTACATAATGACAGAGGGGCGGTGGGCGCCCTGGAGCCTGTCCAGGACAGGGTCTCTTGTCCCTCACTGGCGACGGGGGCGAGGCCGAAGGTGAAGGCAGAGAGCTGAAGAGCCAGGCCAACAGCGAAGATCCAGAGGGCCAAGGAGGAGTAAATGGCACCGGTGACCAACGTGGAAGAGGGGATTCGGGAGGCCACGGTGGAGCCAGAGCAAGAGAGGACCAAGGCGGAGCTGGAGGGAGGGAGGAGCCTGACACAGTCAGTGGGACGGAGGGACAAGGTGCAGCTGGAGAAGTGGAGTCCTAAGGCAGCGGATGGACTCCGAATGACCAAGGCAGAGCCGGAGAGAGGAGCGAGCTCAGCCAAAACAAAGTCTTTATAGTTAGATCATCCAACGGTACCAAACGAGCTGTCATGAGGAATTCTGCATGCAGGAGTGCAGAAGCGTGACGGGGTCCTCCATGTAGAAAAATTTATTTTCGGTCACGGTCGACAGGACAGGTAATTTCTTTATGCGGTTTAATAAAGTGAACTAACAAAATACAGGCAAGTGACACGAACACAAAGCAACGTTAATAATCGGACAAACGTAGGACAAACTAAACAGGCTTTTAAACAAGAGGACATTAAGGAAAAATCAGGACAGATGAGGGACACAGGTCAATACAATTAACTCATTAACTAAACAAGAACAGGAAACTGACAAAATAAGGAAAACCAGGAAGACTTGAAAACGAAAGCAAAACAAAACCATGAAACACACAAACAATGACAAAAGCCGTTACTGTCACAAACACAAAATATACATTTATACTCATTATTAACAGTTGTAAAGATGGTCAAAATAAATTAGATGCATAAAACAAAAATATTTAATGCCTCATTAAGTTGGAGTTTAACCTCAGAGGCAGGCACATCAACAAATTAACAGCTGTAATAATTTAATTATTATTATTATATTATTAATTATTATTATATTAATTATTATAAACATAACAACTGACACAATCTAAAACTACTGTGCCTAAATTAGCAGTAGCCTGTACCTGCTGAAGTTCATCACACTTTGCATAAGGTTTATTCCAAAAACTGTGTATTCCGCTGAGTGTGTGTGATCCAAACAGTGGCGCTTTAACGCAAAACAGGAAACTCATGAATATGTATGTATGCTTCACCCAGCGTCACAGAAAATCTCAGTCACCGAATATTTTCATAACCTGTTTCATAACAAGAGTTCGCCCATGGTAGCACTCTTTGGAAGACTACTTTGGAAATTGTGCAGTCTGAACTCGGCATAACACATACCCTCACTCAACTCATTGACAGCAGTGTCCAAGAAAAACTGTATGCAACGGTACAAGTTCAAAGAGTAAAAAAATGTAAAAAGTGTACATTAATTAGTCCAGATAGTTGAGGGGAGTAATCTGAATGACAGGTAAGGAGAAAAGGGAGGGATAAAAATATAAAATAAAATTATTAAATAATTCTAAAAGATATGTATATACATTTATGCAAAAATATTCAGCATCAGAACTGTTTTTAACATTGATAATTATCAGAAATATTTCTTAAACATTATGTTAAGCTGAAGGCGCCAAATCTTCCGCTTTTTGTCAGAGGATATTTATTTTGCAATACAACTAAATAGAAAATTGTTATTTGAAATGTTAATATTATTTCACAAATATAATGTTTCTTACTGTATTTTCAATCAAACAAATGCAGCTTTGGTGATTTGCATATTTTTTTTCCAAAAACATTTTACCGTCACTGCATAATGCAGAACTACTATACTGCAGTTATTTGAAATTTGTTGTTTTAAGTTTTAATGCATCCTCAACAATTTATACTCCGTAAAGTTAATCCACTATAACAAAAAATAATAATAAAGATAAGTTCGTAACTGTATGTATCTTTCCGGCTTTTCTCCCGCCATGTGTGTCAACATTAATTGACTATGCTAAATAGCTGCACAGTTCCAGGTGCTCAGCCTCGGTGTGTTTGCTGAAGCGAGCTCTGATCTGACAATCCTGCATGGGGAAATTATCCAGGCTGGTTATGACACACTCTGCTGAGCCAGGGTCATCTAGAAGCTCATGAAATAACCTCGACCACCTCCAAGACTTTCAGCATATGGCCCGTTTGACCCTCAAGGGCACAGAGACTCAGAAGCCTCAATATGTTCAAGGATCTGCTGTCGAAAGAGAACTGACTTGAGAATTTTTGATCCCTCAGCTCATTTGTTAAGCTTGTCACTCAAAGCGAGCAGCGTTTGGGCTTAAAGAGGCTCATAAAGCAGAGCAGCTTTATAATTCCTTGGCTTTTGAAACAACGGTGAAGGTATGCAAGTATTTGGACTGTTTTTAAAAAAACAGTCTTCTGTTCCAGCATTCTGACTGATCGATAATGCATTCTGAAAACAAAAAAGTAAGTAAAAAGTAAGACTACTGGAGTGTGTTTTACTGACAATTTATAATGCCAAAAAACAATATCTTTTGACAAATTGCGTTGTGGCAAGTTTGAATATGATCTGAGATTTCAGAGCTATAAACTACTTTTTCTTTTTTTTTTATTCAGCAAAGATGCATTTGATTGATCAAAAGTGATTTAAAAATTTCCCAAAATATTTTTATTTCAAATGAATGAACATTACAAAATAAAACAACCACATTCATCTGAAATTTTATTTATATATATATTTTATTTCTGAATCATCATGTGACACTAAAGACTGGAGTAATGATGCTGAAAATGTTGCTTTGATCACATAAATAAATTACATTTTATAATATATTCAAAACAAAAACAGTTATTTTAAACTGTAAAAACATTCAATTATTTTTTTTATCAAATTAATAAAGCATAAAGTTCAAAAGTATTAAAATTGCAAACTTGAAAGATATAGAGTAGATCTTTTTTGCTTCTCTATGCTTTTTTATTTTTTCATTTTACCTTAATATTCTTTAAAACAACTCTATTTGTGTTTCGCTGAAGAAAGAACATATAGATTTTGAACCAAAAATGATGTCAGAATGATCCATTTTGGATTAATGATTCATTCACACCTTCTGTAAACACTAGAAGGTTTTTTTTTTTCTTTTTTTTCTTTTTTTGTTTGTGATAAGATTAAGGTTGAAGGTTTTTGCAAAGCACAGGGCAAGACTGGTTAAAGATGTATTAAGGCGGAAGAAAGATGCTTGAAACCTTGCGATGCTCAGAAAGTTTGACATTTATGTTCCCAGGAAGAAACTGGTGGGAGCAAACCGCTGTGCTGGTGATGTGCTATTTTGCACTGATAAAAATATATGCTTTATTTTCATACCAAGCATATAATTATAAACTCTTACAGCTTGGCCCTTAATGAATAAGAGAGGAAGGGTGAAAAGCTCAGAGAGAAAAATCAAAAGCTTTCCACACAGAACTCTATGGTCCAGAGCTGCCCACACACACAGGCATTTCCATCTCTTCGCCCATAGCATCACACCCTTTACTCATCCACCCAGATCCAGCCACCTCAGCCAATCACAAAGCAGCACTGTGACCCACCGTTGCCCTCATCCTGCCCACAGCCAATGATTTCATCCCCCTTGGTGGATCCCGCCCACTTCTGGTGCCTCTGCTGCGTTTGCCTGAGGTCACTGGGATTTCTAGCAATTATCGCTCTTTCTTTTCGCAATTCTGCATTCTATTCAAGCTTTTTTTAGCATGCCGTGTTCAGATGGGGATGAGAGGATGTTCTCGGGGTGCTTGTTCCGGCAGTTTGTTCAGATGAATGCAGAAAAAAACTAGCCAAAGTCCCTTTGTACAAGACAGGTCTGTTAACTTGTCAGACAACATCACCACGTTCTAACAACCCTGACTCTAGTCATGTAAGCACAGGTCCTTTCTGCTTGAATGGGGACAGTCTAAAACCTCCAAAACTGTTTAGACTGTATTTCACAAATAGTACTTAGAGGCCAATACACGTTTAGAAGTACATTTTAAAATTAATAATGTTTTTTACAGTATTTTTGATCAAATACATGAAGCCTCTACGAGTTTTTTAATTTATATTATTTTTAATTTTTATTTATTTACATTTTTATATTCTTGTATCATTTTGGAATCTTCACAACCCTTCATTTCCTTTTTATTTTTTTTACTTTTTCTTATGTTTTATATTTGTCTAAAAGTCTTGACCTCAATGTCGGCCTCCCAAACATCTTGTTTTCTCCTTGTTCTCCCTCACGGTGCAGGTTTGCAGGGACACGGGGAGATGGTTTATTGTCTTATTGGGGTGCTGAGTATTCTGCGCTGTGCCTTTTCCTGTTGGATGGAGCCCTGCAGGGAAATCAGAAAGGAATCAGTCTAATCCAATGAGCCTGCTGTATCTCTCAACACATTGTGCCAATGAACAGAGTGAACCCACACACACACACAGAATCACACTTTATAGCAACGCTCCATCAATCCCTCTGTGTCCCTCAGCTACTCTATCTTTCTCCGTCTCCTTGATTCTCTCACAGTACACCTGTTTATTTTCTAACCATCTTCACTCTTTTTCCCTTTTCCTCAGGCTAAACTCAAACACGCTTGTAAGAGAAGAAAACAAACCAGCGTCTGAGTGCTGTATGGTGCTTTCAAAGTAGACTGGTTGTCTTGTGGCCTTCAACTGTCTGCAGTTGTCCTTTATGACATTTGAGGTTTCAATAAGGAAATCAACCCGTACAGCAAATGCAGACTCTGAGGGGAAAAAAAAAACTTTATTGATTTGAATAAGTGGCAAGTTATAAATGAATTCCTTCCAAATGCATTAAGTTTGTTTGACCTGAAGCTTCTGGTATGGTGACATCAGCACATCTAAACTTTTATTGTAAGCAGTAACACTTTAAAATAACTACACACTATTAATGATTAGTTAAGTAAGGGATGATGTACAGGCAGCCGGTAGTTATTGCAAAAATAAGCCCGGAGAGTGTTTACTAATGACTATTAATGTTGGAGCAATGCTTTATAAAGGATTAACTGACTATTTATTAATGCTTAACTAATGATTCATAGCATTTTCCTGCTTGGGAAACAATGAAAGTTCATTCATTTCAATCACAGATGATTGTAAGCACCCATTGGCATGAGTTCCCCTGAACTTTGTATCTAATCCCTTCCTGGCAAGGGCATCATGTGTAATGGATGACAGTTGGATGATATCCTGTCAATCAAATATATATAGAGGGTGGAGCTAGGAGGCGGAGGAAAGAGCACTTTAGCTGATGTGTGACATTGAAGGTTGGCTTATTACTCATAGCATTTATTCATTGACAGGTTGACCTTTGAAAGTTGAGAGGTTTACACTTTTATTTCACTCATTATTTAATCACAACTTTCCAGTTAAAATATGTTATCATCACCCTTAAGAAAAGAACTTAATTAAAGTTTGTTCCAAACTAACAGAGAACATTCAGGTAACACTGCTTCTTAAAAGCTATATAAATTATAGGAAATAACATTCTTAGAGTAACTTTTTGGAATGTTCTAATAACTTCATGATTCTTATAGACTGTTTCATCGGGTGCACGCACCTAGACTTAACTTCCCGTCTATGTTTGTTTGTCGGTCTGGTTAGTGCCGCATCTACAAACGCAGCTAATGATAAGTAATGAAGTTGATCTCAGGTTTTAGTGCTGTGGGATGTGTTTCCCATACACAGTGGCGGTTCTAGGCACGGGCGAACAGGGCAGCCGCCCTGAGTGGCATTTTTTCTTGTCACATGGGGGGCGCCACACGAATTTGGAGGAAAAATAATAATCTGTGCAGCTAAGCGGTTTT
>JAUCNO010000318.1:2556883-2578660 GCA_032353835.1 Enteromius viviparus | reverse complement strand
CTCAGGACCTCAGACTGGGCCGAAGGTTTACCTTCCAACAAGACAATGACCCTAAGCACACAGCTAAAATAATAAAGGAGTGGCTTCACAACAACTCTGTGACTGTTCTTGAATGGACAGTTCTTCTTGCAATTTAAATGATTTTTAGCAAATTGCTGTAGAGTAAAAAAATTACGGGGGTCTACATATTTTCCATACCCACTGTATATATATATATATATAATTCTTAAGATTACTGTTTTTGTCTAAATAAATGCAGCTTGAGCAGAAAAAAAAGGTTATATGTAGAAAATGTGATTGGTGCTTCCCAGCTTGACCCTATGTTGGTTGCTAAGTTGCATTGAGTGTTTTCACTCGTTGCTGTGCATTTGTTAGTGTGTTTTGCGCTGAAGGTTAATACTTAGAGTTAGGGATAACCAACATATGAGCAACAGCGAAATTGATCAGACTGTGCTAGAGTAGGTGAGCCAGTGTAACTGAATGGAATGGAGTTATTGCTGTGGTGGAAAGAGGTTTATTGTGGATGAGGGCATTTACTCTATGTTCTAGTAATCCTGGTGGTCTTTCTTGTCTCTTTGGCACAAGTATGGCATAATTGTGGCACAGACTGCCTGGGCTTTCTGCCACAGTAATACATGCTCCCGGTGTTATTTTGGGTGCTGCTTTTGTGGATTCATGTGCATCTGTGACCTGATACTGTTCATCAAAGAGAGCTGAAGCACAACATGACACCTGCTTCAAATCAACAGAGCTATTGACTCCGTTGACCATGACTGTACTTACTGTAATTGGGTGCAAAGTTACAAAATGCTCCAGTGTCACCATTTCTTTGACAATAAAGAGTATGTTGACAAACTTTAAAGATCCAACATACATAGAGGAATAAACGTTCCATTTTCATCAAAGTGCAATATCTTTAAATAACCTTTACAATGTCAAGTCACTTTGCTGTCACTGTGAGTAATGGTTGCTGCATTTAAGGCTGGACATGTCAAGTACTTTAGTGATGGAAGATGAGTTTGTATGTAATTGGCATTGCCATATTTTTGTTTTCAGAAAGGAGAGATTCCAGGGTGGCTAATGAACCTTGACTGAAGCACACAAGAGAAATGTAGTTTCAGGCCAAAGGACACCTTGAACATTTATTGTTTAATGCTGTAATGACATTTCAGTGTAAAAACACATTACTTCTGCTTGTATGATGCATATTGGTAGTAAATAAATAAATATATACAGTGGTGGCCAAATATTTGCAACCCTGTGTTTTCACCCAGTAAAATAAGGTTTTAAGCCATTATCTATATTTTGCTGTATTTCTACTTTGTCTTAGTAGAAAATATTAGTTTACATATACAAACATTCATTTTGCCATTAAATTTAATTATCCGGTGAGATTTTTGTCTGACAACAGTCAGTGCTCAACACAGAGATCTGATCTCGTCAACATCATCTAGTCTGTCTGAATGACCTGAGGCAGACTAAATCCAGAAAAACTGTGGCAATATCTCCAAGGTGCTTCAAGAGACCTTCTTAATCATATGAGGACATAATATTTTTGTGAATTTCTCTGAGACTATCCCCCAGCTTCACAGACATGGCTTAAGCTAGTCCCAGACTAAATTGCATGTTTGAGCTGTCTCAGATGAAAATATCTTGCTCTGACATATATTAAAACATGTCTGTGTCATTGTTCTGTGTTAAGATGCACACCTGTTATATTTACATATAAGGCATTTTTGTAAAAGTTGCTTAAATATCTTATTTTAACAAATGCCCTGTCCTGGTTTAAGCTAAGCCCCATTTGTGAAACCGGGCCTATATGTCACAGTTTTAAGTCTGGATGTCCTGTACAGAGCACATTCAGGGCATAGTATTATTTTTATAGATACTAAATTATTGAATATTTCAGCATCATCACTCCCTCTCCTTGGTCTTGTGTATGTATAATGTATAATATTAATTTGACACTCTTATGGAAACATGATGATATTTTGTAATTATCATTTAAGTCTGTCTAATTTTTAAACTCTGTGTCATAAATCATAGTCTCAGGAAAATGTCATTGGGTTTTAAATCAAAATATGACTTTCTGTTGCGATACAGGGCGTTGATTTCCTAATATGAGGACACGAGGTGTAAAGCATGCCTATGCATTTTGGGAGACAATGAATAGGGAAATAATTTATATTTCAAGATTCTTTTGAATATTATATATTATTATTAAAATCTTAATTGCCTATTATTACTCCCATTATCACACTTCTTTTTTCATTGCATGTTGCATTCAAAACACATTAATGTGCAAATTAGATTTATTTAACAGATACATAATGAGAAAACCCATTTAAGGCAACTTTATACACATTTTCAGAAAGAAAAATGGTATATACAATGGTATTTTTTTTTTTTTTTCAATTTTTATGCAATGGGATAAAAAAGCCAGTTCATATTTAAGTTTACATAGAATAAATAAATGAAATATATTTCTTTATTTTTTAATAATTAAAAAAAATAAACATGCATAAAATAAAACAAATAAAACACAAACATTTGGTTTGGTTAATGAACCGTTTTAAACGGCTATTTTTATTTTATTATATTTTATTACTGTGCTATGGGAAAATGCATGCACTCTATTTCTGACAGCAGCAACATTGAGAGCAAAGCTGTCACAAGTGTATGTGAGAATTTGCATTTGCCCATATTATGACATGCATGTTTCAGCATTAATTAAAAACAAGAATTAACCTCAGAAATGATTATAAATGGCAAATTGTGATTAGAGAATTGCGTACTGATGAAGAAATCATGCTAATTAAGCAGGAGGAAAATAACAACATGTTATGAACTGGCTTTAGTACACTGGGATTTATGAAAGAGAAAAACAGCAGAACAAAAATGAATAAAGGGATTTAGGAGTGACTGGCAAAGGCAGAAATGAAAGATGGCTTTCACACAAGACAAGATGATTGACTGGCAGTTTTACACACTGCTGCACACCAACCCAGAAGCGGCTCTTAAACCTTCTCTTCGCTCACCCTTTCATTCTCTCTCTCCTCTTCTTTCTCTTGCAGACGTTAATCCACCTTGTGCCATCATGACTGATACTAACCAACCAATCAGAAGAGGCCTCTTGGTGGGGCTGTATGTTGCATGCGTCAGTGCGTTGTGAAAGGTGAGCAAAGAGTACAATTGTTACCCGCTGACCCTGAGGTTCTGGGGCCTGTTTAGTTACCATAGGCTTGGTCTTAAAGCTTCACTCAGTAGTTTGCTCATCTTTAATGAGAGTGTGTTGTGTGCTTGCATTTAAATTCAGATCCAGTCCAATAAAAGCATAAAAATGTAATCTGTAAAATAATGGGGGTTAAGTTTTTATTTAAAAAAAAAGGTCTCTTTCACTCTCTCCCTCTCTCTCTTTCTCTTTCATACACACACGCACATTCAATGTGTGTATGTATATATATATATATATATATATATATATATATATATATACATGAGAGAGAGAAAGAGAAAGAGAAAGAGAGAGAGACTTTTGACTTTACAAAACCCTTTAATTAAAAACAGATTTACATAATCTTTCCACAGTTATGCAAATATCACAACATTACAACTTCATTCCTAACCAACCATCACTTATGTTACAAAACATGCCATTTGATCACCAAACTAATTAATAATAATCAGAATTAATAATAATTCTGATCTGTACAATATAAACCCACTTTTACAATCCATTTCATATTACATTCTAAGTCATATTATATTATGGAACAGATTACAAACTGATTTCAAAGTAATAATCCTGATTAATCAGTAGCCTATACGTAGGTCTACTTAATGAGAAGAGATGGAAAACTCCATTCATTTCAGTAAAATGCAACAGTTGTGTGCTGGATTAAACATTACATCTCAGCAGAGTCAAACTCCATAGTATATTTTAATTCAGTTATATAAGACATAAGTGTAATATTTTGTATACAGGATTTGGTGACACCCATTTGGGGAAGGGTCAGATATCTATTTAGAAGGACAGACATGGGGGAGAAAAAAAAAAAAAACCGCAATGTCAAAGAGTTTCCTGCATCATAAAAAACATTTTGGCTAGCATCACAAATTTGATCTGATCTATAATAACCAAAATGATAGTCATGATAGTTATAGCTGCAATCATCATCATCATCACCTTCAACGCAACATTTATGAGCAAATCTAATTAAGCATGACTTATGACATTTACAGAAACTCAAATCTTATTATAAAATCTTGTTTAAATGTATAGCCTACCCTCTAAACACTTAAAACTAACTTTAATTAAATAACTAAAAACATTATCTTCTAAAAATGAACAGATCAGTAGTTCAAGTAGCCTAAAAAGGGAAGTTGTCACAACGTGTGTAAAGAAGCGGACTGGAAGCTGCAGGTATGTAAGTGTTTTTATTTACAGTGCAGTTTGAGTAAAGCATTCAATCAACACAGGTGAGTATTGCATAAGTTGATTGATTGGAGAGATGGAACAGTTCACTAAACTTTGTATTTGTCTTCTGTAGGAATTCCGGAGCGGAAGATAGTGAATGGTCGAAGCAGACAATGGAGGAATGCAGACGGCCACGCGCACGGAGGGAACCATGGGAGAGAGATAGAGAACGCGAAGTATGGAGAAGAGAAAAAGGTAAGTTCTCAGCTAAGTAGTCTTTAGATGACGATCTTGCTTGAAGTTAGTCCACTTCATCAAGGATGAGGTCGGACGCTGAGTGACGTGTGATGTGTTCGCGTTGATGGTGACTTGATTGGATGCAGGTGTTGGTGACAGGTGATCAGTATTCAGGAGATTGTGAGCCTTGTGTGGAAGTATGGTTGGAGCCTGGTGTATCTGTGACAACTTGGTTTCGAGTAAACAAGCTTTTAAAAGTCAAACTGTCAAACAATGCATAAATATCAGTTGGGGCAAGTTGTCACTTTTTATTGATCAAGTTTTCACTTTTTTTAGTTTTTTAAGTTTTAATTTAATTTAATGTTATGATTTTTTTTTTTTTTACAGCAAAATGTTAAAGTGTGTAATCGAATCTATTTTGCTTGTTTGTTTTCAAGAGAATATTATGGAAATATTATTTTTTTTAGTATCTTAAGACTATGATTTACAGTATGTGCCTATTTATAATGAATTTTAGAAATAGACTTATCCTTTAAAATATTCACAGTAAAAGTGCAGAAGCTAGCCCCGGTCTTCCCCATAAATCAAAGTTAAATTCCATATCAATTTGGATCTATATTAACGATCTCTTTGGCATTATTTAAAGTAATAATGTTTTTTATGCCATTAATAAATCTTATTACAGAGTGTTACCCTTAACCTCTCCCTCATTTCCATGTAAATTTGCAGAATAAAGGTATCCTGTCATCGACACTGCCCACGCGCAGAGCTAGATTGCCCGCTGCAGGCAGAGAGAGGGAAGACAAGGCGCGGGAAGCGCGCGGATCTTCACATAGAAGAATTCTTCTCAGCTGCCTTCACTGCAGATAAAACCAAACTAAATTTATACATAGGAAACATAAATAGATTTATTTGATTGTTTCGTTTGTAATTTTGCCGAGTTAAGCCAAGGAACCTCGGGCTCGCATTTCAACGTATGAAGTGACATTTTCCAAGAAAAGAAAGATTAAAAACTGTGCACAACGGAACTGAATGGGACATTCAAAACATCAGAAGAGTTCACCGGTGAAACATAGAGTTAAATGACTTGTGACATTTATCTGTGAACACAAATCGGAGATGAGATCGCCCTATATAACATAACGTTACATCGCTGATGAAGAGAGAGAGAGAGAGCGCACGGATGCGGGCGCGCTCCCGGTGCGGCACTCAGCGCGCTCAACAGCTCGTGCCTCCTCCATCCCAACCCTCTCCGCCAACGCCGTCTCTCCAATCTCTGCCCTCTCCCTCCCTGCTCGCTTTTCTTAAAGCTCATTTCCGTGACGATCCGAAGCTTTTCTCCGGCACGATGAGAGACGCGAGCAGCGCAGCAGTGGGACGAACCGAACAGAACCGCACGAAGCGGAACTGAGCGCCAGAACTGAACGAACCGGCATCATAAACAAACCTTTATAGAAAAAAGGAGATTTCATTCAAATCACGTCTTCATCTTCTCTCTTCTTGGTCTTAGAGAGAAAGGAGAGAGACCGAAAGAGAAGGAGAGAGATAGGGGGAAAGCAAAGGAAATATTTGAAGTCGTCTTATTTCGGATGCTCCGCTGAAAAAAAGGTGAATTTTGAGCGTTTCAGATGTTCGCAGACTTTTTGGAGATGGGAGAATGACCTGGGTGATCCACAGAATAATCTCTGTATTTAATCAAATGATGCATTGATTTGTTTCTGATGTAACTGCGCAGACTGCTGTACCAATCACCCAGTTTCAAAGGTGTTGTAAAACGTATTTTTGGCAAAACATATCCAAAACTCAAGTTTAATGTTAAGTTTAAGATTTATATTTTTATTATTATTTGTGCGTAAAATACGGATTTTTTAAAAAGCGTTTCATTCCAATGCATGCTCTTTTTTTCTTTGTAGCCAACCGTCGTAGGCAACCTGGGATCACCCGTCTCCAAACCCTGGAGATGTAAAGTTGGACACCACTAAAACCGAGTAGGTATCTGCTACTTTATCGCTCGGCAATAGAAGGACATTGGGATTGATTGCTAAAGCCAGGACACCAGAGAAGGGTGGGAGGAAAATACAAAGTGCGCTATTCATGGAAAATTTCAGTCTCTTCAGGACGGAAAACAAGGATCTTTCGAGGGCTTTTAGTCGATTTTTTCCTATCGAAATCCAAGAGATCCACAGAGTGTGGCAGACTCAGCAGCATTTGGCTCCGAGTTTCTCCACTGATCTGCTGATAACATCTGCGCTAATTAAGTGCGTTCAGACTGTGGAAAAGAAAATAACCTCCGTTACGCATTAAAGGTCTAATTGGCGTTTTGGCGACGGTCTTCGGATGCACCTGTCATTGTTTTTTGAAATGTTAAGTGGATGCAGCGATTGATTCGATTTAAGTATGCATTTATTTTTATTTTAGGTTTAATTAAACTAATGTTTTTGTGCTTTGCTTGAAAGTGGAAAGGGATGATTATTTAGAATTGACAAAAGTCAGGGCTCTTGTCCTGCAACTGTGTATATGGCGGATGTAGTGAGATACAAAATAGGCGGTTTCTAATGGTGAAATGCATGAAACAGTTTAGATGTGCTTTGTTTGATTTGTGGTTAAAAAACATTAGTAATGATTATGCCCTTGAGACCTGTTTTTTGGGTGTAGTGCAAGCTATCATCGAGTAAAAGATGTCAAAGCCATGATAATGCATGATCTCTATCGTAAACATGTCATGATGTGGAAGGAGGAGGTGTTTGTTGTGTGGTTTATTGTGCGAAACGCTCAAAGCATTGCAACTGTCACTCGCTGTCTGAGCCTTCTCATCTGACACGCTCTCTTTTTTCTGTGTTTTGTTGCAGTGCTGTGAAGTGGCTCTCAGCCTTAACTTCATCAGGACTCGGCGGAAGGATGCTGTGGTTTACCCTGCTAAGCACAATAGCTTTAGGATGGAGTACGCCGATCCCTCTTTTGGACGAGTCAGAAGAAATAGATGAGCCTTGCTTTGACCCTTGCTACTGTGAAGTCAAGGAGGGCATTTTCCACGTCCACTGCGACAGCAAAGGATTTACAAATGTCAGCCAGATCTCCCAAACGTGGACGAGACCCTTTAAACTCAATCTGGCGAAGAACTCAATGCGCAAGCTGTATTTTAACAGCTTTTTGCACCTCAACAATGCTGTTTCACTCAATCTGGGGAATAATGCTCTACAGGACATACATGTGGGCGCGTTCAATGGCCTGAGCATCTTGAAAAAGCTGTTTCTGCATGAAAACAAACTGGAGGTGTTCAGGAATGACACTTTTATGGGGCTGGAGAGCCTCGAGTATCTTCAGGCGGATTACAATGTCATCAAGAGAATAGAGAGCGGGGCGTTTCGGAACCTGCACAAACTCAGAGTACTTATTTTGAACGACAATTTAATACCCGTGCTACCCAATTTATTATTCAGGTCCGTATCGCTCACGCACCTTGACTTGCGTGGCAACCGCTTAAGAATTCTACCCTATAAAGGGACGTTGGAATACATCGGTCGCAGCTTGATGGAGATCCAGCTAGAGGAAAATCCGTGGAACTGTGTGTGTGACATTGTGCAGCTCAAAACCTGGCTGGAGCGCATCCCCTACACGGCACTGGTGGGTGACATAACGTGTGAATACCCCTTTCATTTACACGGTAAGGACCTCCGTGAGATCAAGAGAAGCGAACTTTGTCCTTTACTCTCTGAAGCAGAGCTGGAGGCCAAGCACGGCATTCCCAGATTACCATTTAATAACGAAAATGTCTGGCCCACCAAGCCTTCATCTATGTTGTCATCTTTTCATAACACAGCCTCCTCGGTAGAGTACAGAGAGAGACACGTAAAACCAACTAAACGGCCAAGACCCACAAAAACACCACCCACTCCTCGTAGCATTTACCCAGGGCTGAATCAGCCTCCAATCGCTGCCTACCAGACCAGACCCCCAATACCAATAATATGCCCGACAGGGTGCACGTGCAATTTACACATCAATGACTTGGGCCTCACTGTCAATTGTAAAGAGAAAGGTTTCCACAACATTTCTGAGCTGCTGCCACGACCACTCAACGCCAAGAAACTCTATCTAAGTGGGAATTTGATTCAGAAAATTTACAGGTCAGATTTTTGGAACTTCTCCAGCTTGGATTTATTGCACTTGGGTAACAATCGTATATCGTATGTTCAAGAAGGCGCCTTTATGAACCTACCTAATTTGAAAAGCTTATACTTGAATGGTAACGACATAGAAAGGCTCACTCCAGGCATTTTTCGTGGTCTGCAGGCGCTCAGTTACCTCTACTTCGAGTACAACGTCATTCGAGAGATCCAGCCGGCTGCCTTCAGCCTCATGCCAAACCTGCAGTTGGTTTTTCTCAATGACAACCTGCTGCGCACCTTGCCCTTGGATGCTTTTGCTGGCACCTCCCTGGCTAGGCTCAACCTGCGCAACAACTACTTTCTGTACCTTCCTGTGAGCGGAGTCCTGGAGCATCTCCACTCCATTGTTCAAATCGATCTTCACCAGAACCCGTGGGACTGCTCTTGCGACATCATCCCCCTCAAGCAGTGGATTGAGAAGCTCAGCTCCGTCATTGTTGTGGGGGAAGTGACATGCAAGACCCCGGACTTTGCTCTTGGCAAGGATCTGCGCACCCTGGAGGCTGAGGTCATCTGCCCTGAGTTGAAATTCACCTCCTCTTCTCCAGTCCTGCCTAATGACATGACGGCCACCAGCGGCTCTGAGTTAGGGCAAGCTCCAGTGACGGGAGCCGTTCCACTCTCCGTGCTGATTCTCAGCCTACTGATTCTCTTCATCTCCTCCGTGTTTGTGGCTGCCGGTCTCTTCGCATTCGTCCTGCGGAGGCGAAAGAAACTTCCTTTCAGGAAGCGTCAGGAGGTGGACCTCACGGGCATTCAAATGCAGTGCAAGATCTTTGAAGAGAGGCAGACTGCCTCGCCCGAGAAGCCACCCGGTCACGTCTACGACTACATCCCCCATCCAGTTACTCAAATGTGCAACAATCCAATTTACAAACCACGAGAAGGTGAGATTGAGGGTGAGCAGTTTGCAGAAACCAAGGAAAATAACAGTAATTATCGAACTCTACTGGAGAAAGAGAAGGAATGGACAATGGCTGTATCCAGTTCCCAGCTCAACACCATTGTCACCATCAATCAGTCAGGTGACATGGCAGGCTTTCACGAGAATGGAGTTCTTTGCCCTACCATGATTGACAGCCAGAGACCGACCCCAACTGTGGGTTTTGTAGACTGCCTGTACGGCACCGTTCCCAAATTAAAGGACATGCACGTTGCACACGCACATCCCCCCGGAATGCAATACCCCGATTTACAACAAGACGCCAGATTAAAAGAAACATTACTTTTCACTGCGGGGAAAGGATTCCCTGAGCAAACCCAAAGTGAATACCTCGAGTTAAGGGCAAAACTCCAAACCAAGCCGGATTACCTCGAAGTCTTGGAGAAATCGTATAGATTCTAATTGAATTGAAAACAAAAAAAAAAACAAAAAAAGAGTAAGATCACTTACACCAACTCTCCCTTCTCCACGCCCCAGAAAAGAATACCTATCAAAAAAGAAGCATGGCAAAATTATATGTTTCACACACGTACACATACACTCTCACATACGTTTCCCCCAAGTCGCTTTTGGAGGAAAGGCCATACTCAGATTTTTCAATGAAGTGCCTTTTTTTCAGAGTAGCCAGCAATGTTACCACCCATTATTTTTCTATGGAACAGATTTGTTGTTGAACCTCCGGAGCGCCTGGCACACTTTGTAGAGTATTTGCAGTTTGCTGCATGCATTCGACTGCAGAAGGAGGTTAGCGAGCAAAAACTTCACCTGCTATAGAGATACAGCGACATATTACCCGTTGAGTGGTTTATTTAATTTTCTATTCCGCAAAAGACAGAGTTCTATCTCAAGGACGCACCGAGGATCAATATTTGTGAATATATAAAGACACTTCAAGATTTTATGGAGTTCAACGCACTTTCTTAAGAAAAATGCTTCTGGATACTATCACTAACAGCTTTTTAGGAAGCACTTTTAATGTTTTCTCTCTCTCACAAAGATTTGACAAAGTTAAAAATGTGCATATATTTATTCTGTAATTTCAGTGAAAGATTTAATTGTAAAGGTAATGTTAAATCAATGTATAGTGATTATGCGTCTGGTATAGCCTTCTTAATAAAAATACAAAGTCTTAAATCAAATAAAAAAGGGTACCAATGCATATTGTTTGTGAGAAATAGACTTGACGTATTGGTATGGCGCTTCAAATGACAAATTATAAAATGCACATTAACCTATCAAGGTCTCACTGCTGCTAGGAGAGTCAAGTTGAGACAGTCTGGTGTTACTACCTGTATGCACGTGTCATCGATGGGTTTGGACAGGAAAAGGAGACCTTGATTTAGATTTGAGTCTTTCTGTGAGGTATGTTGTTCTACCTGTCCACCGCTTACTAAATTACACAACATTTGAGATGAATATTTAATGCAATGTCACTTTTACATGTGTCCACAAGAGGGAGAAAGAGAGACACACTGGCATCATATCTGTGGATGGACAAAATTGATGTTTAATTATTTGAGGGAAAACGCCACTTATTTGTTCAGGTATGATATACAACTTGCAATTTGAATATAAATTCTGCTTGTGTTGTGTGCGTGTGTGCGTTGAGGGTCATTTTAATGTTGATGCATTACTCAAGGGACACAATTACATACTAGAAAGTGATCTGTCCAACAAAAACTGGTTTTCTACTCCCCTTTGACAATGAAGTGGCTATTTTTTAAACCAAATATTTTATGTCTGTTTGCCTTTGCCAGTTCTATCCATAACCGTTTATGACGGACATCCAAATGCAGTCCATCTATTAAAAAGTTTAATTATTTTTCCTGAAGTTGTCAAGGATGCAGAACGGTCTTTCCTTATTTATTTCGTATTATTCAGCTGACTAGCATAGCTTCCGATTCCTCTGTTAAATACACACCAAGAATTTCATTTCTATTTTTTTCCAACATTCATCATTTCCCCAGCCTGTTTTGTCAATATTTCAATAAATTTTGCTTGGTCCATATTTAACAGCACTCCCTGTTGTGCAAATCTATTTCACATCAATAATGTGTCCAAACAGAGAGCCGTTGTGCATTTTTTATTGTCAAAAAGTATTTATAAATGATTGTTACTGTGGTGCCCTAAAGTGCCTGCAAATGCTATTAACTGCATGCATTTCTGTCTGCCGTACATTGTCTTCAGAGCTTGCTTGATTCTTTCTTCTGTAGAAGGAGAGGTGTAACTTTTTTAAGTGAAGGTGTAATTCAGAGATTGTGTGGTGATCGCTAACACTGCTGTCTGGATTCTCCACTGTGATGAAGAACCACTCAGGGACAGTAATGGTCATAGGAACAATGTCACCTTGCTGTGGATTACAACTAGGTTGTCCTTGTCTCTATATTTCAACATAATGATCTTACTTTATTTTTTGCTAAAGGGCAGTGAAGCTAATGATGTATGATGTTGGTGTCAACAGAGTTCATTTTTGAATGAGTGATGTTTTAAAAGGTTGACCTAGCCAAAATATGTAATTAGAACAGTCATTCTTTTTTTGCCTACAATTCATTTTATTGTTGCTTTTTAAAAATAGCTTTCCAGTTTGACCGCACTGATCAATGTGATAGGCAACTCAAAAATGAATTATCTAAATGGAGACATTTTGTTGTTTTTAGACATTACCTTAAAAAAAAAGCTCAATTTAAAAGAAGCCAACGTAGTTTACATATCCTTGTGCTATTATTATGAGGAGTTTTTGCTGAAACATTTAGTGCTATAGATTTTATTTCATGTCGTTATCGATGTTCATTCCATGCAACTTGCATATGTGTTTATTTTCTAGTTTTACCCACATTTTGCCATTTAATACATCCCCCAGAGGTTAATCTTGGCTTGTTGTATCCGTGCTTGGTAAATGATCAGTTGGTTGGGGTTTATGTAATCTATACTTGACTTATGTCAACAAACTGTAGCTCATTTGTACTATCGAACGATTTCTTACATCAATATCATGGTTTTGTTTGTGGCTTGGTCCTGGCAAACCATCGATATGGCCGCCTTCTCTGCCGTCTTTCGTTGTTTGTTAATGTGGGGATTTACTGTGATGCATTTTGGGAGATGCAGCACTGAATCTGCATTTCACTTAGTTTCTCCCTCCTCTTGATGGTTTGTTCTTGGGCTTTTCAAAGGGCTTAATTAGCTAAAAATGATCAAAACCCAAGGAGGTGGATTGAGGGGGAAAATTAAAAAGGAAACGGGGGAGGAAGAAAGACTTGAATTTAAACAGGCCAAGTATGCAGTTCAGCATGTAGAATCAGATCTAATGGAATGTGCCACAAATTTAAACTTGGATTTTGGATTGGATGGAATGCTACTGATTAAATCAATATGAAATATGCCAGAATGCTTGGGTTGCACTCGGGTCATATTTCTACAGCGACTCTTTTTGGACATTTAAGCCGAATGCATTAAAATGTCTACATGCTATTGCATTACATACAAAAGCAAGTTGCATCCGGGATGAAATGATATTCATTTTATTCATTAATTTAAATGTCTTAATGATTTATTTGATCAGTGTCTTTTAATGAGCTGGTGTTTTGATCCTTTTTATTGGATTCATGCAGTTTGAAAAGTAATTCACATTTTAAATGGTGCTTAAGTGTCCTTTCTAGGATCTCTGCATATGTATGTACATTCCTGTGTGATATATGTAGACGATTTTCATTACTGTGGCAAGTATTTGCTAGCTTTTTGAGAGATATTGTCAGAAAAGTGAAGATGGCTTTAGAGCCTGAGGGAATAGAGAATGTCTAATGACTCGTGGCGGTGCTGAAGGTCGCTGTCCAAGGTACTGAAATCACTTTGCATGCGGATGGAATAGAAATTATCTCTGTCCTTATCCTTAGAATTGTTCTGTTTAGAAGCTCAGATGTTGATCTGCTAAAATGATTAATTGTGAAGTTTTTCATGTTCCATGACCAAACAGCAACAATTTAATCTAAATTATGAATCAAACTAAATGTTTCAAATCCCATTATCCACTATTAATAATGCAAATTACTTCAGTGCTAGTCAATTACAGGAATCAGATTTTATGTCATTTACTGTATACGAAAGCTTTTTGTTTTTAATGTGAGTGTGTATATTACCCATTCTTTCAGTGCAGAGGTGCAACAAGTCCGAGCTAATAGACATCAAACCTCCCCATGTGAGTACCCGTTCACATGTCATGTCTATGCATGTGTGAGCTCAGTTTAAAAGTGGAGACTGACAGTAGGAGAGAGACAGAGGATTGAATACCACGCTTGTGAAAAAACTCTCCCTGAATTTCGTTACAATTGTAAGTATTGTGTTAGACAGCATTGTGTTCGGGCTGATGTTTAGGTGTGAGCAGACAGCAGTTTTCTCTTTCTTTTGTCTCGTGGTTTTCTTTGCAGCTCGTTCATGTAGGACAAAGAATGAGAGCAGATAGATAAATGGAGAGAAGTGGGGGTGTCGTCAGCGAGTACTGTATCTGAGGCAGCAGCGGTATAAAAGCATTCACACATACTTCTGCTGCTGTTACAGGGCTTTACCATCGTACATTTTTTCCATGTAAAAAGACATAGCTTACTCAAAATAAAAAAATAAAATGTAATCATGCTCAGGTCATCCAAGATCTTAATGGGAACAACTTTGGAGAAATTCAGCATTACCTCACTTACCAATGGACCATTTGCACTGAATGGGTGCCGTCAGAATGAGAATAATCAGAATAAACCCACAAGTAATCCACGCAACTCCAGTCCATCAGTTAATATCTTAATCAAAAAGCTGCATGTTTGTAAGAAACAAATCCATCAAGGCACGTTTAACATCAGACTTTTGCTTCTGGATGAAATACAAGCCTTATATCCTTAATACTGCTTTCTCCATTTAAAAAGTCATCTAATCTGAATCGAGAAAGACAAATGCACACATCATTTACAAGTGAAAAGAGTCCAAAACAATTCTAAACAAATATGGGGGTGGATTTTGATGTGAGAGGACAACAGGAGGAAGCATTACTATGATTTATGGACTAGTATTTTAGTTGAAAGCAACGTTTCGAAGTTAAACACATCTAAATGACGGATTTGCTTCTTACAAATACACAGCTTTTTAGCTTCACAAGACGATACTTGATGGACTGGAGTGGTGTGGATCCCTTGTGGATTATTGATCAATTTCTCCATATGTGAGGAAGAAAAAAAGTCATCTACGTCTAAGGTGTTCTGAGTGTGAGTGAATGTTATCTTTCTGTATTACAGCTCAAATCTACTATATAGCTAGACACATAAATGCTCATTTGTGAGAGACGAGGTGGTGAATATTCCTGTAAATGTTCTGATCGCATTACCAAGTGCTCTTATGCCATAATGCATCAGAAAGGTTGGTGTGAATGCTAGAAAGAGGTTGCTGTGTACTGTATTGTAGCAGGCAGTTAACTTCCTTTGGCTCTCAGAGCTATTAGAATGCACCTCAGAATGGTACAGACACAGCTGAGTGTATCGATCCAAGCCAGCAGCGCCTGCCACGGCTCGATAGAAATATCTATGCAAGCACTTGATCGTGACTCTGTGTGTGCACGCATTCCTTTCTGTGATGTAAGTGCTTATGGTGGGGGGTGATGGGAAATACTTGATTCTATGCATATGAGTTGGAAATATTTAGATAGAGTTGTGCGCTTTATTCTACCATTTAATGTTAATGGCTGTATTGGTAAGTGAGTTAATGATAGCAGTTTTGCTTAGGCAAGGTCACTTACATCATCTGTCAGTGGATAATGAAACCCACATCAATCAATGAGGCATTTTACTGATTTTATACCAGCAAACCCTTTCATACCTGTTTAATGTAAATCAGAGCATTGTTTGTTTACATTTGTGTGCGACAGCTGCACGACGAAGCATCATTAATGAGTGTGCCGCTGACATTTACTCCTCAGTCTGGCACTGTTGACTTCCTCTAGACTGCTAACATGCAGCCAGTACACAAAGAGGAAGTGTTGTGTGATTGTGTTTTGTATGCACTTGTTTTGTGTACATACATTTAGGGATATTTACAGAAATACAAAAGTTGTTTGTGTGTTGCTGCATAAAACTTTTATTGACAGAAGTGTGATCCCCATGCCGTTTCAACCTAAAATCTAAATTAAACAACTGCATAAGATTTTATTTTATTTCATGTTTTCTTTCTTTCTTTCTTTCTTTTTAGATTATTTTTTTTTGTAATTTAATTATTGTTTTTGTTTTCTGGAATGAAATTATTCTTATTATGTAATTTAATATGTAAACATTGTGTTTTCTTTATAATTCAGTAAACACTGTCACAATGCATAAATATTGAAAAAAAAAAATTAAATACATTTTGGGGACATACAGAAATGCATGTACATTTTATATATATATATATATAATTCATAGCATATACAGTATACTTATTTACTATTATTATATATTGTTAAAAAAATAGCTACATTTTTACAATGTTTTTTTTTTTAATTATTATTATTATTTTGGGGTGATGACAGACATAGTCTTAACAGGATTTGTCAGATTCACCCAAAGGGATGTGTGTGTGTGTGTGTGTGCTGCACTTCTACAAGTGAATGTACCATAAATCCTAAAATAAGTAGTATTAAGGAGCTGCTAAAAAAGAGCTGCTTAATTAAATATTTTTGTGCTAAATTATGGTGTAATCAGTTCTGGTTCAGCCTAAGCCAGTCAGGCCTTATTGATGTTATGTTCTGTGTTCACTTGATTCATGCAGTAAGTGCGAACAGTTCTGCTCTGAAAACCTGCAGGTTAATTAACACAGAATCCCTCATATTTCATCTGTTTCATATTTACCCTCATTATTACCTTCATAAAAGCTCTTCCAGAAGAAAATGTTATGGCACTTTTAGATCTCAGCAGACATTCTGGAAATTTGCTTTATTTGAAGGGGTCTTCCACAGAATATCCGAGGAGCAGGTGATTTGAACAGAAATCTCCATTTGCTCTTCATTTAATCTTGCTGATGTATAAGACAGCATGGACATTAAAGTAATTTTGTCGTTTGTGCTTTCTCCTTCTCACAGGCTGACCTGAAATGACTGTGTGTGCAAGTAGCTATTCTCTTGTGAACATCAGGTTTCTCCAGCAGCCACTACTGTGACATGAAAATTGTTTTTTATTTTATTTTCCCGGATGTGAAGTGTTTGCGTATCTCTACACTGAGCAACCCAAAGTCCTCTCTTTTACAATGTAAACCACCACTGAAGCAGAAAACGCTATGTAAACAAGCAGCTGAATAGTTGTTTTCTGTTTTCAAACTCAGAAACGTTCTTGTCCATTTTCAGCATGGACTTCATCCATGTGAAGTGTACAAACAACAGAATCCTGTAAATGGATGTTGTGCACTTACAGTCGAGAGTGTTTCCAGAGCTCTCTGGTTCTGAAGCACTTTTAGGAAAGATCTGTTATTGCAGATGTAACCGTGCAGTCAAACTGAACATGGCTCTTTATACTGAGAGCTTTAGATGTTCTTTCTCAAAATGCAAAAACAACAATTTCATAGAGGCTTTTGCTGCCTTTCTACAGTTAAGATTATTCTTTTCAATATGAGTACAGCTGAGTACTATTTGTTTATCTATATAAAATCAGGAAATCAGGATATTGTTATATTTAATAACTATTTAATACTATTTAAGGAAATCCATGCATTGTGTTCAACATTGTTTAGTTAGCAAAAAAATTAAATGGCCGATGTCCTTTGTCACATTTTTGTTTTTTAGCAAGTGTTTCTTTTATTCACAGTATGTTATTTTCACTACACAATGTGTGTAAATGGGAGCAGAGATCAGGCGAGAGACTGCAGCCGTCTGTCAGGTTGTGTCATGTGTGACTGAATTTGCCCCCCGTCCATTCAAGTAGGGCCAGTGACTCATTTCTGCAATAACTCACAATGATGACCTTTCATAAATGGCGAAATATATCTTGGTAGCAATGTTTGATGGAGCGTTTAAAAGAGCGATCACTAACAAACAAGTAAGCTATTGTAGTCGGTGCACCATCTTCTGATAATTGTCTAAAATAAATACATCACAGTGATATTATAATGTAAATCAAGTACGTTTGTTTTCTATTTTTTATTTTTTTTATTGTATTGCAATTTGTTTATTTGTTTGCAAGCTTTTAGAACAGCGCAGGAAATGTGCTTAATTATTATAAAATAATCTTACAAAGCAGAAAATCTTAATGTTCCTGAACATATGATATATAATCATAAACAATTGTTCAGTGTTTACAAACGCTTGGCCTACAGAAGATGGTTTTTGATAGGAAGGTTTTTTAAGAAGCTAGTGAACTAATGCAGATGTCAACATATACAGGTTGTATAGCATGCCTTCATTTTCAAAATACATGAACAATTTGCTTTGTGTGGTTAATTATTGAATTTAGAGCATGAGCATTTAGACACAACAATGAAGTATATTCATTAGGTCAATATTTAAACATATGGTGGCTCGTTTCTACCATAAAATACATATTCTGAAATATACTGCAATGTGAGAATTACAAGAGATTTGTTTTCTGAATAATACGTTTTCAGCTTGCATTTTTTTTTTTTTTTTTTTTTTTAAGTCACAAACCGTGAAAAGTAAATGCTTTTAAAGAAAAGCCTTCTTCAGTGTTTTAAAACAATAAGGGGGGAGGGGAATCCTAATGGTTAAATATAAATTCGTAATTGTTTTTGTACGCTTGGCATAAGCAAGCTTGCGTATGTCGGTGGCCTGTGCCCTTCATTTAATGTTAATACAGGTCAGTGATTAGTTTTAAAGACATTTTTATTTGCAATCTTGTGTTAGATGTCTAGAATGTGTACTGAACCAACTGCCGTTGAGTAGCACAGATACTCTGGCTCTCTGGCTCTGATGGGATCAGTGTGTGGACAGTGAGTGTCTCTGTCTGGGGTGATTCATGACTCCAGGCCTTCCCTTCTGACAGCCTTCCTCTGCCATTTCTCTCCGTCTCCCTCTCTCTCTCTTTATCCTGACAGCAGGACTTTCTGAGCATGCCTGGACACAGAGCACCAACATTTCCGATGCAGCCTGTGGCCTGCGGGGTCAGCCAGCACCCACCGATCCGGCCGTGCTCCGCCTGCCTGATCAGCCCCTGTGTGTGTGCTTAAGTGTGTTTCACTCACCATCTGCTTTTCTCTTCCTCTAGTTCTCCTCACTTGCCTTTCATTTCCTTTTTAGTGTGGGATCCCTTTGATGTATGTGTGTGTTTGCGCAATTCTGTGTCAGCACAAGGTTTTATTTTATTTATTTATTTATTTTTCTCTTGAGGACACAGACAGCTGAAATCTCTGCTGTGTTTGCGTATGTGTGTGTTGTGCGTGTCTCAGCACACCTCCATGTAGTGCTAGTAACTTTAAGACTGCATTTATTTATTTATTTCATAATGCATGTATACATGTACAAATAATGTATTTATATTGCAAATATTCTTTCAAAAATTAGCTTTTTTTGCTCTAGTTATTACTGCATATAATACAATTCATGTAGCTGATTTTGAAAAAAAGCATCTGGAATTAAAAAAAAATGCAACTTCAAAAATTAGTCCACAAAAACAAAACAAATAAACCATATCACTATCATTCCATTAATGCAACTGATTTTGTGGACAGCTCATGAAGCATCGAGAAACAGCTATGACACATACCTACAGTATACCATTAATTTTAACACGTATGTACCTCAAATTAAGATAGCATATAGTTAGCAATGCCAAGGTCATATATTCATTAAATAGGGGTTGTTTGAACTGATTAAAAGTTTACAATAAACGCAGTGCAAGATGCTTTGTATAAAGGCACAAGAAACAAAAACAAAACAAAAAAAGTCACAAACCGTGAAAAGTAAATGCTTTTAAAGAAAAGCCTTTTTCGGGGTCTTGAAACAATACTTTTTAAAAAAGGTTATTCATTAAAAGCAATAATTGATAAAGCGTAGAACTGTATTTTACAACATTTAACCTTGGAAATAACATTATGAATTCCAAAAGTGTTCATTAAAAAAAAATAAAAAAGGTATATGTTAAATGGGCAAAGTTTTGTAATAAACTCTACTGACAGGATTTAAAATGAATGCAAAAAAAAAAAAAAAAAAAGTTGAGCCACGGTATCATATGGACTGTTTTACCAATGTATTTAACAGGTTACTGGAGCTGGGAACTGATAAATGAATAGATCTGAGGGCAGATTTGGTATGTTGCATCTGTGTTCTTGAAAAGCATTAGCTTTAACTGCTCCATATTGCTGACTTATCATAAGTGCAGTGCTGTGCATTTGTGTGTATTTTATGCGATTGAACATATGCAGTCTCTCTCTCTGTGTGTGTGTGTGTGTGTGTGTGTGTGTGTGCTGTGGAGTGGAGGCCATCTCGCTCTTTCTCTCTCGCTCTAGAAGAGCAAAGAAATGTTGCTCTTTGATCCACCTCCGCCCTACTGGTTTCTTTGATTTTTCAGTCTCTGGGGTTCTTGTCTGCATGCATGTCTGTGTGTATATATACAATGTGGTAAAATAATGGTTCATTCTACTTTTAAAGGACTATAGGGAAGGTGATATATAAACCGAGGCAGGATGAAAGTGACATAGGGTGGGTGGCTCTCTGGAGCTGGAGGCTGCCTGACCTTGTAAAGGGATGATTTATAGTGACAAAGTGACCAGAAGTCATGCGGTTTCAAACAGAGTTGGAGATTTGAGGTGACATGAGTGGCATCAACCATTGGTGAAGTGACAAAGTTCATCTTTACATACAACTAGTAGGAGAAAATCTGAATTCTAAATTCAACAGAGTTTGTTCTAATCCCTTAAGGTATAATAATTTAGCAATTTAAGGTATATTATATTGTCAGTGGAACAGAAAAATCAGATGTTAAACAGATTGTCTGAGCTGCTCTATCAGTAAGTTGTTTCAACTATAAACTGTAGCTTCTCTACATAATCCATAATAACAAAAAATCCATCCCTTCTTGTTCTCTCACATCGGAAAGTAATCTATGCATATTTCTCTTCTGATTCAAACAACATGAATTTGTCTCTCCAGAAAGACTTCAAGCGCAAGCATCTTGTGTATAATTGTACTGTTTTTGCTCTCATTATGATGGCACCCATTCACTGAAAGGGATCAATTCTGAGAAAGCGATTTAATACTACATTTCTCTAAATCTGATGAAGAAACAAAATCATCTGCATCTAAGCCCTAAGGGGGACTACTGCTTTAGCAAATTTTCATATTTGGGTGTGCTCTTCCTTTAAGGAGTATGACGTCATATCTGGTCACTCATTTTCATTCAGTCTAAAATAAGTCAACATGCCTTAAATACTTTGACCTACCCTTTATTTCTTGTTTGTTATATAGTCTGCAATTTAGTATTTTGAATGCATCCTTCAATTTCTCTGACCTCTTCCTGTTCTTCTCTTTTCCTGTGCTTTGTGCATAGTACTCCTGTCCTGTTCAGTGTCAGATGGGCCGAGCTGAAGTGGGTCACCATAAACTCTGAGGACATAGGAACGAAGTGCTCTCAATGCAGTGTGTGTGAGTCACATCTCGGAGACAAACAACAGACGCTACACCACAATTCATTTGCAGACACGACTGCTGCATCATCTATCTGCTCAGACGAGTAACACAAGCGCTTGTGTGAGTGGAGATTTGAAGATATTGATCTGGTATAATCCGAAGCTTTGAGACCGTTATGATGCTGCTGCCGATCCACATTTATAACATCTAGCCAGAGTTGCTCACTGAGGCAACTTTTAAACGAGTGAATTAATTGATTCAATATATATATATATATATATATACTCAACAAAAATATAAACGCAACACCTTTGTTTTCTGACTTAAAGGTCTAAAATTCATTCCAGATACACAATATAGCCATTTCTCTCAAACATTGTTCACAAATCAGTCTAAATGTGTGATAGTGAGCACTTCTGCTTTGCTGAGATAATCC
>JAUCNO010000318.1:2512700-2525890 GCA_032353835.1 Enteromius viviparus | reverse complement strand
TCTTTATTTTTCTGTTCTTGTTTTTAAATATGTTTACATAGTTTTCAGTCATTTTTATTCAATTTTTATTTTTAGTTAATTTAGTAAATCTAGCTAAAAATAAATATAGAAAAATTATAGTTCGCATACAAATATGCAACAAAAACCACAAAGAAGTATGCTTACACCTTTGCACACTTTTAGTTGTGCACTTTTTAATAAAAGTAACATTTGTGTTTTTGTTTGCATTGTAAAAATAATAATAATAATTATATATATATATATATATATATATAATATATGCAGAATATGCAAACATACATAATGCACTGCTACTGAAGTAAAAGATGAAAGCCAACAGGCAGATAAATTGACAGAAACCTCAATCTAATATTTTTATTAAAGCTATGGTTTTCTCAATAAAAAGCCATTTGAAAATAGCTATCCCTCAAAGGCCTTTACAAAATTCTCAGAAATGAATTTAGCTAATTTGACATTCAGAGAACATCTCTAAACGAAGTGAAAAATGGAAAAAAATCACAGTCGACGTAATGCAATTATGACTGTGAGCCAGTCCAACAAACCATGTCCACAAAATGGAGCCTGACTTCTGTTTAATGCGGAGCAGGATTCCCTAGGGTACCACGAGAGGCCCTGTCATTCGTAGTGAGTGTCCAGGGATGCTCACGGACCAGAGATTGAATTTGTCAGGGCTCTCAAAAGCACACACACATTAGCCTATGATGAAGGGCATCGCTTTCTCTCAGAGCTCAAGGTCTTGAAATGACAACACGAGGACGTGCAGACTTCGGTCTTAAACCACGCGTGACACATTAATGTCAGCTGCTGTAATTTATGGCACATCCACAAACCAACGCAAAAGCAACAGTGTTTGTCATTTTTGTCATCCACATCCTTTAACTAGAGGCATCATCGTGTCTGGCTTGGATTCTGACGAGAATACACTTGCTGTCTTTTGTACTATATGGAAGGCAGACAAGGCCAGAAGTCTTTTAACAGAACATATGAAATTTGATTGTGCTTATTAACCATAATTTATGGCACGTCATTAGTGCTAGCTGTCTAATGTCTTTAGCTTCACACTACTTTTCCCATAATGCACACACACATCTCAATGTAGGTAGGTTATAGATGTATGTTAAAACAAAAGAAAATTTCATTTAGACTATATATCGCACCTAAAAATGAAATGAACTGAACTTTGAACTAGTTCAAAAATTAAAATTGTGAGCTATGAATGTGAACAGTTCACTTTGAGCATGCGTGAACTGAACTTTGAACTAGATCATGAAAAGTGTGAACCTGCACAACACTGATAAACCTGCTGTCTTTTGTGTGATATTAAAGTATGAAAGGCAGATAGGACCAAGAGTCTTTAAAGGAAACATGAAATTAAACCTTGACATTCATAATCGACACAATTTTGTATGTACTCAAGGAAGGGCTTTCTAAACAATTGATGTCTGTCCATCAATCACAAGAGCCATACTGCTGTTAGCTAAAGAAAATATGTTAGGTTTGCTGTTAGATAATCATGCAGTATTTTTGGTCTTCTAGGTGCTACACCTAACAAATCTGCAGCTGGAATTGGGGAAGAACTACACAGTTAAGTGGGGTGCCAACATCTCTGCAAATATCGATTGCTATCCCGAAGAGGGTGAAGATCAGGCTAAATGTGAAGCCCGTGGCTGCATCTGGGAGGTCAGAGAGAGTATTCAATGTTGAATCCTATCATTTTCATATAGTTTGATATCTGTATACAGAAAAAAATAGCAAATGTGTACTTTTTGCTGTAACATAGTTGTTGTTTTTTTGCTCTTTTATAGCCATTAGGTGTCCCTCGGTGTTATTACCCTGAGAACCACGGCTACATCACCAGTAGAAAGGTTGAGACAGAAAGTGGCATCACGGTAGATATAGACCGCAATACTGAATTCCCAGCTCAGCGTTCTCGATCTCGAGACATCAGCAAGCTACGGGTGGAAATCACTTACCTGAGTGGAAGAAGCCTACGTTGGAAGGTATGCTTTTCTAAATGTAGGAATTAAGATTGAATATACAATTTACATTTATGCATTTGGCAGAAGCTTTAAGGGGTCTCTTTGGCAATAATACGGTAGTTTTGATGTAATTTTCACTGTGCATGTTTTTTTGTTTTTAAACAATATCCTTTTCAATTCAGGCATTTGACCCAAATAACCTTTCAGTAAATGGTAGTTAGAATAACGATTTGCGTAATCTTGATTTTAGGAGCATTGAGAATCGAATCCGTTTTCTGAAGTAGGAATTAGTAGAAGTAGAAAATAAAGACTGAGATTAAGACTATGACTGATTTTGTTCCTATTCATCTAGATCTTTGACCCAGAAACTGCGCGCTTTGAGGTCCCGGTCCCCCTCGACCTGCCAGCCACACCAGAAACAGTGGAAAACAACAGACAATATAGGGTTCAAATCAATGACAAACCATTTGGCATCCAAGTGATCAGAAAAGCAACAGAAGAAGTGATGTGAGTAACCTGAATTTCTCTTGTAACAGGGTCCAGAGAGGTATTTTTGGCAATAATGTGGTAGTTAATAGGTAACTGCGTACATAGTTCATAGTATTTATTTTATCTGCTGTCACCATTTATTAATGTTTTTTACCATTTTTAATCACATTATATGCATTTGGCAGAATCTACATTCACTAAAAATATAGTTTATATATTAAAATACATCTTAAATGCATGTATCTAAAAAAGAATGCTTGTCAAATTCCCAAAGGTATTTAAACTACACATTAATTGGAAAAAGCAACAAAGAAGCAGTGTTGTAAAGGAGCACATGAGTTGAACACAGAAATAGCTGTAAATAGCCGTGCTGATGCTGCACTTTCAGGGTTTTCTGTGAGTTTTAGGACTATAAAAGACTATTTGCCTTTTTAATAAAAGCAACTTGTTTTTCAGAAAACATCCTGAGTGTTCTGTTTTGTTAAATCTCATTCTCTAGATGGGACTCGGCTCTGCCAGGGTTCACATTCTCCGATCAGTTCCTTCAGATCTCCACACGCCTTCCCACAGAATATGTCTATGGTTTTGGTGAAACAGAGCACCCCACCTACAAACATAGCCTCAACTTCCACAAATACGGCCTGTTTGCAAAAGACCAGCCTCCAGGGGTGAGTGTCAGAACCAGTAGTGATGTTACAAGCCTTCCTGAATGATAAGTTATCTGCACTTTAAAGGCAGGGTAAGTGATTTCTGGAGGCCAATGTTGATTTCACCAAAACTAACACGCCCCTATTTTGATACAGTATTCGCTTGCTCTGCCTCTAATCATCACAATACAGTTTGGTCACTCAGTACTGTCATAGCTGTAAAGCTATGAAATTTCAGTTTTTTACAAAATATAAATGCTAAAATTATTATTAGTAATATTAGTATATTATGCATACTTTTGTATTTGGTTGTAAAGTTATAAGAAAAAATACATATAACAATGATTTCTGAAGGATCATGCACTGAAGACTGGAATAAGGATGCTGAAAATACAGCTTTGTAGTACAGGAATTTTATATATATACTTTTTTTTTTTTTCATACTTTTTAATTGTAATACATTTTACAACATATACAGTACAAGCTCATATAAATAGGTTTTAGAAAGTACCATATACAAAAATTGAATCAGCTGCAGTGATGTTCTTGGCTGAGGCCTACTAACCGTCCTGTAATCGTCTATCAGTCGTTCATACTGGACACACTAACATCCTTATTCTCTGACTCACTTCATGACACAGTGCCCAGAGAAAGACAAGCAAAGAGAGAGCTTTGTGAAGGAAGAGAGAGGGATGTAATTAGGTTAATTAAAAAACAGAGAGATGGGATTTGCAGGGTTCATTCCTTTAAGCCAAATAAAAATCTCTCATTAACACTTAATTGTCTGTTTAACACCGAGAACAACTGAAATCGCACCACAAACTCAGACTTTAATCTCCTTCTCCTCATCTGCAGTATAAGCTGAACAGTTATGGAGTTCATCCTTTCTACATGGGTCTGGAGAATTCCAAAAATGCTCATGGTGTCCTCCTGCTCAACAGCAATGCTATGGGTGAGTAAAACCAAACACTTTTTTCCACAAATTTGTATCTCAGGACACAACCTGCACCGGATGCTCTTGCTTTTGAGTCTGAAACTGGAAGTGAAACTGGTTTGAACTGGTCTAGTTAGCTTGATGGTAGAGAAAAGCCTAAATAAATGTAATTACTTTTTGCCTAATTTTAGTAGATGAAAAATTAATAGATGAAAAAGAACTTTTTTTTTTTTTATTAATTTATTTATTATTTTCTATTTTATTTATATCTACAATTTAGGGATATTTTAAGCATTTAATTAGACTTTTCGAGAATCTATGTGCATAAAGATGTGTTGTTAAGAAATATATAATAAAATAGCTTAAATAAAGGCTATAGAAATGCTATTTCAGACCTATTAAGACATTTTGCTTTACAAAAAATGTGCTTTTTATGATCATAAATGTTTCTACATTAAAAATAATACATAACAATGCATTATTACAGACACAAAAAACATGACAGCATGTTCACAGCATGTTTTTAAAAAATAAAAAAATGATAAACTGATTTCTTTTTCTTGTTTTTTTTTTGTTATTAATAGATATTTGGAAATAAATCAGCATAGAAATGCTTTTGGTTCAAAATCTGTTTTAAACTGGTCAGAAACATTACAATGTAAGATACCTCTTTAAGATGAAAATCTTTAAGTAAAATCACTTCATTTGTACAACAGAACAAAGACATTGCAACACAGTTGTATGTACATTTCACATTTTTGTTTATGTAAAGAGCACCAAAGGATCTCTGGGAACAACGTTTTTATTGTCTCTTTATGAAACTAAAACTCATCAGTCGGCCACTTGCTGCATCTTTAGCATTAGAACAAATAAGTCCATCGCTCACTGGCTCCAACGCTGGCATGGGTTTTGTCAGTAGGTCTTAAGGTCGTGATTAGAGCGGATGCTATTTATCAGAGGCGAGAGGCTGTCATTGAGCTTTAGTGTGAGGAACGCTTATGCTTATTGCAGGAGTTTCTCTGGAGCTGCTAACACATAATGGTGCTGCTGCAGTGGGGCTTTTAACAGAGAAAGTCTTCTGCATTCAATCGCTGTCTCGCAAATTTTCACAAACACATTTTAATTCTTACATAAACACACACGCAGTGGAGTAAATGAGCATCCTGAGAACCGCAGCAGGAGAACAGCTTTGATGTGCTTCACTTTACCCAGAGAAGTTCAAAGTAGTGCCCTTCAGTTTGAATACAGATGTGTTTAACACCTTAACGCATACAGAATGTCGCTGAAATGGACAGTTAAACACCTCTGAAATGATTTAAAAAGGAAGCTGGGAATGTGTGTACTGAAGGACTCTTTCCTTTTTAAAATAGATAATACTTTAGTTCTGTTGTCACAGAACAGCCAAATCACATTTGGCAGCTTGTGCACGGACAAAAGCAATAAAGCCATTTAAAAAAAAAAAAATCAAAGCCAATTACTAAATCCTAGTTGGAAAAATCAATGTATTTAATCTAATGAATAAAAATATATAATTTATATTATTAATGTTATTCATTATTGTTACTATTTATAAGACACTTTCATAAAGAATACAAATAGAAGTTCTTATTTAAATTCTTAAATAAGATATAAGATATAATAAGATATTTTAAATTCTTATTTAATATAATTAATAAAAAAAACATTTTGATTAAATTAAAAACTTTTAAATTAAAAATATTTTGTAGTTAAAACTTAATTATGTACATAATTAGATTTAGAAATTTACTTATTGTTTTTATTTAATATAACTGTGTAGTTTTCTATCATATTTTTGGCTGCAAATAGAAAATTCTTAAAGACATAGTTTCAATTATTTTTTTATTTTATATACTCATGTTTATTTAAATGTAAAAAAAATGCAGTGCATTATACTAGGCTATTTTACGGTATAATATTGTTACACTAATAATAAAAAGAATAACTAAACAATGTAGCACAGGTTTATAAACAATGTAGGCTTTTTTCTTTTTATTCAAAGTATAATTGCACATTTTTCTATTTTGATTTTGGGGTGAAGTGTCAACTGGATGGGTTATTGTGAGTGTTTTCAACCTGTAGACATTGACTTAAAACCACAAAACTCTAATTTTAATTTTATTTTACACTTAAAATGTAAACAGTGTCATAAACTGTGTCCTGTGTGCTGTCTGTCATAAAAGCGATAGAGAGAGTCCACTATTGCTGTTTAGATATTATGTAAGTGTGCGACACGTTGAGTAACGTCATCCTTCTTCTTCTTTTGGCATGTTTTGCTCATAGATGTGTCCTTCCAGCCTACTCCAACTCTGACCTACCACACCATCGGAGGTATCTTGGACTTCTACATGGTGATGGGACCCACTCCAGAAGAAGTGGTTCAGCAGTACACTGAGGTGTGTGTGTGTGTGTGTGTGTGTGTGTGTTTCCTGGCTTGATGAGGTTTAGCAGCTGGAGTCTCTCTGCCTCATTGCCCACAGTGTACTCAGTCTAAGCACACACACAAAATAACATGCAAAAACTATTTATAAATATTTATCTAAAGGAAGCTCACTTGTCACATAGAAAGAAGGGGCTATTAGATTCTCTTAAGCCACTTGAATATTTATGTCCTAAAATGCATTTGCATAAAATGTAAAATATTTTTCTCTTGGTTTGTGCATGTTATCTGACAGATGATTGGCCGCCCGGTTCTTCCAGCCTACTGGTCGCTCGGATTCCAGCTGTGCCGCTACGGCTACTCCAACGATACGGAAATTGCTGATCTTTACAGAGACATGAAAGCAGCTCAAATACCTTATGTAAGAATCTCATCTTGTAGTTTGTGCATGTGTCTTTCAGTCTCCTCCTGAACGCAACAAAAAAACAAAGTTACGCAACTCTCACCGACCTTTAATACTTGCCGGGATATTGTGTTTCTCAGTTTAAATACCTCAAGCAGTTATTTTGCAGGGATGTGCAACCTGAATGATAAAAAACTTAACGTTCTGTAGCTGTATTAAGACTTGAAGTGGTACCTGGAGTGAGTCACCACTTATAAAAATGCCTTCATAGTCCTTTTATTCAAAGTTTGTTTTAAGAAAAGCGTCACTAGCACTTATGATTGCTCATAGTTTGAGTAGTTTGAGCTAACAATTGTAACATGTAACTTGTGTATATGAAAGGACAAAAGCAATATTGAAGACACTTTGATAATTAAAGCCTACTTTAATTTAAGTATTACTTCACAATGACTTTGTTTTTTAAATGTATTGCAGTTTTCTCTGTTGTTTTACATCATATTATCTTTGATGGTTTGCAATCTTTTTACGATAGCGAGTTTTTGGACTATATATGTATGTGTATAGTGTTTGTGTGTAAAATTTTCAGTTACAGTAATTCAAATTTGATAGGAAATGGTGCACCAACATGTCCTCCAACCAATACGCTCGTATAGGTCGTTATAGGCACTTACCTTTAAAACGTAAATATATCGTAATACGGTACTTGCACAAATGACCTAGAGAGTCGTTATTTGTTGGAGGACAGGCTGTGGTGAACATATCCCATCCCAACCACCCAGACCACCATCACAAATGCATAGCAGGCACTTACAACATAAAACCATTAAAAAGCAATAGGCATTGCTAAGTTTGTTCTCCTTACTCACTTTTAATCACTTTGAAAGTTCACATTGACCTTTGATCCCTTAAAGGATGTGCAATATGCAGACATTGACTACATGGAGCGGCAGATGGACTTTACAGTGGACCAAGTCAACTTTAAAGGACTGCCTGCTCTGGTGGACCAGATGAGGGCTGAGGGAATGCGTTTCATCTTCATCCTGGTACAAACTATTCTCAATTACTTGCAAAAACAGTTGTTTCTTTGAAATGATAACTGTAATGAGAACAGAGCGATCGACATCAGTGTGCTCTTCTTATTCTTGCCAGAGGCATGCAGAGAAATGTATTGTGCACCAGAACTACATGCTGTATTTGTTTGTGTGCTTCAGGACCCGGCGATAGCGGGCAATGAGACAAAAGGCTCCTACCCTGCATTTGATACAGGAATTGAAAAAGACGTTTTCATCAAATGGCCTCCCGAGCTCAGCAATGACATTGTGTGGGGAAAGGTACAGTATGAAAAACACGAAGAGGAAGATGAGCATATATATGAGTCGGAGCCTCAAAGTTTTGTTGACAGTATATCTTTCTCTGCACAAGTTTGAGGTTCCTTCATGTTCTGCAGTACCTTGAATTCTGTTTGTAGCTTGGTTTGCTTGTGTTGTTATTATCTCCACGATTTGCTATGCCTGATAGCATAGAAACACAGTACGTTCGCCGCCGTTAGAGGATAGATGTTTTATAATTAAACAAACCAAGTTATAACAAAAAAATGGCACTGATCATCAAATCCATTGCTAATCCTCGATACTAATTTGGCTGTTGTTTTTCTTCCAAAAATGATGTCATTAGCATCAAGTTATGCTGTATTAAGCAAATCCTAAATGGGACTTTTCCCAATTTAGTCTTAATTGGAAATAAACACAGAAAGGTGAATTAATTGACCCATGTCGAAAATCTGTTTTTCTTTTGTCTGTGTGACTCCGCCCACTGCCAATTCACCCAATAGTCTTTCAGCACCCCTGGTTGCCAGTTGGTATCAAATAAAGCATATCACAACCACAGAAGCCAGCAAACAAACTTGGTCAGAGACCGCAGAATCTACCCAAGCTAAAAACGCCTCGGCATCGCCCTAAAAAACATGGATAAATCAACTGCAGTTTAACTTGCAGTTTAAGGCTTGTCAAACTTCATTGTCATTCTGGCAACCTGTGTGAGCATGGAGTCTGAAGAAAGGAGTTGGGAGAAACAACTCTCTCCAATATTTAGAATTTGGACTGCAATGCCCATACCTCAATATTAGACACTGTAGCTTTAAATTGGGAAACTTCATTTGGAATTTAACATTAATTGAAGGCCAAAAGGATGAAAAATGTGTGATATTGAAAACACTTGAGCAAAATCACAAATTAATCACAGAATAAAACCACAAAGCTTGATTTGTTGTTTCTGTTTGTCACAGGTGTGGCCTGACTATCCCAATGTCACCGTGGACAATTCGTTGGACTGGGATACTCAAGTAGAGGTATCTGCCTCTCTCACTTCATTGTCTTTTTCGATAAATCACACTCTTTCTATCTCTCTTTAATTAGAGAACTGGACACCTTTTCTCTTATTCCCCTATCCAAGTCTATTCATTCTGAAATTATCAGTACAATAGGCTATAATTGCAAATGTAGTCAAGAGAGATGAAGGTGACATTACACCAATCTATAAACCAATCAGCATGTAGAAAACACACCTTTGGCCAATCAGTACATAACAGACTTATACTATATCACCCAGTATTATATCAGCTAGTTAACATGTAGAAGACACACCAACAGCTAATAAAAACAGATCAGAAGTGATCAGCACGCTATTATTTAAACAAATTAGCATGTTCCTCTACAGTAAAGCACTGCATCCAACCTGCAGTAGTTCTAATAATGTGTATTTTATCTTACACTTTCAGCTATTTAGGGCTTTTGCAGCATTCCCTGATTTCTTCAAGAACAGTACAGCAAAGTGGTGGGGAGAGCAGATTAAAGACTTTTATAACAACATCATGAAGTTTGATGGACTATGGATTGTGAGTCTTTGTCTTTTTTTCATTTTCATGTTGGAATGAAAATCAGAGAAATTTAGTTTTGTTCAGAAATTCTGCTAACTTTACAGTAAGTAACCAATAAGAAGGTCAACTAACTTATGGTTTTTCAAATGCATATCCACTAACTGGAAGATTGTAAGTATTATGATTTATTTATAAGGTGACATGTAGCATACTTGCAAACTGTATTTTTGTATATAATTGTGTATAAATGTTGGAGGACCATCAGAATTAAGTGTTAGCAAATATTATGCAGACTGTCTCATATCCCTAATGAAAAATAACTAAATTAAAATAGTCAATTATATTCTTTGAGCACATATGTGCCATTGTTGCTCTTGAAACAACACATCTAATTCCAAGAATAACCAATAAAAACCTCAAAATCCAAAGGAAAATTATAGATTCGAAAGAATGTTGTTCAAATCTTCTTGTGGATTGTGGAATACGTCCAACTTGACAAAGTCATGGTGATCTGTGCAAGAAAGTAAAGGCTTAGCATAGCCATGCCCCATTTCTGTGCTCATTTACATACGGTCACATTTTTCTCCTTTGTGTTCTTTGAATCGTAACCTTTGTTATTGTGGTTGGTTTCTGAAGGACATGAATGAGCCGGCCAGTTTCGTGCATGGAACTGTTGGAGAAAATTGTTTAGGGAATCAAGATTTGGAAAGTCCTCCATACATGCCTCGTAAGTTCCTATGAGTGCATGATGATCTAAATTTACACATGTATTTAGCATTTTCCATCCAACAAAAATCTGGATGCGTGTGACTTTTCCCAGCACTGGAGTCCATGCACAGAGGTCTAAAGCACAAGACTTTATGCATGAACAGTGAGCAGATCCTTGCCGACGGCAAAACCGTCAAGCATTACGATGTCCACAACTTGTATGGCTGGGCTCACACGAAACCCACTTATGAGTGAGTTTTCTACTCCTCTGTATTCACTACTATTGTATCACTTGGTTATTCTGGAATCAATTTTAATTCCTGTGTTTTTCATGTCTGTTTCCCAGTGCTTTGCTTAGTACCACTGGAAAGAGAGGTGCCGTAGTTACCCGTTCAACATACCCATCTAGTGGACGCTGGGCCGGACATTGGTTGGGAGACAACTACTCTGCTTGGGACCAGCTTCTGAAGTCCATTATAGGTAGGTGTTTATTCACTGCATTTACATTTGAGTCATTCAGCAGATGCTATTATACAAAGCGACTTACAGATTAAGACAATAAAAGCAAATCAAAACTCACAAAAGAGCAACAATAAGCAAGCACTATGACAAGTCTCAATTAGCCTAATTAATTTTTTTTAAAAGAATGAAATAGAAAAAAATATGCATATTTTTTGTTTTTTTTTCATTAGTGAGACAGTATTTTTTCACTTCTTCCCGGGAGGGGCATTCCATATACTGTTCATCCTCCTCTGAAGAGCGGGTTGTGATAAGTGTGGAAAGCCAGCTTTTTTTTCACTGTCTGCTGTTGGTACAGTGCAGATTCCTCGTCTCCCGTTTGGCCGACCCGGGTTTAATCCCCACCTTTGCAGGGCTGTGTTTGTTTTGCTTGGAGCATGTGTTGGCTGTTCTCTGAAATAGAAGAGCACTCGCTGACCCTATTCCCTGGAAGTTTATTCTTGAGGGAAGTAGCCCTTACCAGTGTTTCTGGTGGTGAAGTCCCACGCTGCTGCCGAGGCGGAGCAGGGGTTGAAAAAAAAAGAAAATAAAAAAAAAAAGAGCTCAGCTATTTTCAGTAACATTACAGTGGGTTCAGTAGACGCTTTCAAGCATTCTACTACATGTTGAAGACTCAGCCGTTAGTCGTTACTGGCGGCGTGTTGGGTCGTATACTGCATTCTTCTGATGAGTCAGATATGCAGGAAGACCAGCTGAGTAAGGTGCACATTGTAAGCAAAACTGCAGAGCTGTGACCAAGTAGTTCAGCTCCTCCTGGCTGAAATCAACCACCTTGCAGCTGGGTCACATCTCAGTGAAGCTGGGTTGTGTACTTTCCCAGAGGGGGGTTCGAGCAGCCTGTCCCACACCCGTGGGTGAACCAGAAGGGGTGGGACAGGTGCTGTTTTTCCATCAGAGGTCAGTCTCGAGGGACTGCTCTTTGTAGTGAGGGCTGAAGCCCAGTTTAGATCTCAGGCAACTGAACTATTCTGTCAGTAAGCTGGAGTTCAGTGTGCTTACAATGAGGTCGTGTTCCAAATCAGTTCTGAGGACTGGCTTGTCATGATAGAGTTGATACGTGTGCTTCACGTACAGACTCATTGAGGTTTGCTTTCTGAGGAAAGAGCTTACCAATGATGGTCTTTTCTTGTGGCCCTGTTAATCTTTCAATAGATGCGCCCCTAGCTCCGTTGCGGCTTCAGGGTATCAGTATTTTTAACCACAACAGGCTGGCTAGTTCCTAGCCCGACCGCAGAGCGAGGCTTACAGGCATCGAGATGCTGTCCTCGCTCACTTGAACATTTTGGGCCAAGAGAAGTGTGGTTTCTCCAGTCAGAGAACCACTTATCCTGGGCATGATCTGGAATTCGGTCGTGCGATTATCTCTCACTCAACTTGACTCGAGTTTCACAATAGTCAGAAGAGTGGGGAACCATTCACTGACTATAAGTTCTCTTAAAAGCTGACGGGTTGGATGGCAGCAGCTTCTAGCGTGATTTCGCTAGGCGTGCTGTACCCTAAACCTTGCAGTGATCAGAGACAAGGGTTTTCTTCTAGAAGAATTCCCCTCATATGATCAAGATCTCCCGAAGGAGTGTGTGAGTCTTGGTTAGATGGAGAAACCTTTAGTTGTTAAATCGGGCCTGGTCTTGAGGGACTCTGTGTCGCCGCGTCACAAGGATGATTGACGCATCCCTCACCAGATAGGGTGGTCATGAGTGGCTGCTTGGCCTGTGGTCAACCACCAGGAGGTCTGCGTTCGCACCCCTCAAACAAGCTGGCGTGCGAGATCCTGGTTGGGGCCAAGGACAGGCTCCTTTTGTTGAAAGCAGTCTATGTCCTGGGGAACTTAAATATGGGAGCAGATATGCTGTCGAGACTGGACTGGAGGTCTGGAAAGAGTCTGCCAAAGATGCGGTCAGCTAACCATTGGTGGTGTGGCCTTTGAGGGGGCACACCTTGTAGCTACTGGTTTGTCAACTGAGGTTGTTCAGACTATATTACAATCCAGAGCTCCTTCCACGAGGAAATTATTATGCTGAAGAGGAGACTCTTCACTTCTTGGTCAATAGTCATGGTCAGGACCCAGTTAACTGTCCGATTAGTGCAGTTCTGGAGTTCCTGCAGACTAGACTATCCACAGGATTAGCTCACTCCACACTTAAAGGGTCACAACACCCTAAAACACTTTTTTTGAGTTGTTTACAGATATATACATGTTTTACATTGCTTAAAACA
>JAUCNO010000318.1:2475334-2486006 GCA_032353835.1 Enteromius viviparus | reverse complement strand
ATCATGATTAATCCACTGAAAATCCTGATTAATTTGATTAAAAATTTTAATCATTTGACAGCCCTAATATATACATAGTACTGTGTTGGTATTTTTAACATTGTTTTTTAAAATTCATTCTTTCAAAAAAATTATTTGTCTAGATGTTGTGTTGAGTTGATAACAGTAAAATGATCCATTTTATTTCTGAGGTAGGTTACTAAATATACTTGTATTTAAAATGCATAGCACCATTAATATATACCTATGGATAGCACAGCTTGGAAACCTCTAAAGCTTCACCATGCAAATGAGTGCTGTCTAAATAATGCAAACCACTATTCAAACCACTGTGCCAGCACAATATGGAAAGGAGCCGACTCAAAAAGAGTCATTCATTGGAGAATTGGAAATTGCTTGTTTAACAAGACTTGCCATTTTTGGTGTGACTAATTTGATTTTGGAGCGCTCTAGGTTACCAGAGTGCAGTCTTTTGTTGTCAAGTTTGATATTCTACTTCATGCATAGTCCGATTCATTTCAGCAAACCAGTTCTTTTCAGACAGTTCGGCTCATTGAATTGGTTCCTGACGTCCTTCAAACTACATTACTTGCGTTTTTACAATTTACAATTATTAACTAACACTTAAATAAACTAATACATTAGAAAATCTCTTAATTAAAATGCAATATAATATAGCGTATGAATCTATATGTTTTCATAGGTGTAGCCTACAAAAGACACAATGACCCATAATGTTTTTCATTAACTTTGTATCTGTAGCTATTTGTATCTACATACACCGGCCGGGGGTCATCTAGAAGTCACCATCATGTTTGTACAGTAGCCCTTAAAGGACAAACAGAGTGGTTTGTCACGATATTGCTCTTGTGAATAAACCACTGACACAATGATGAACAAGTATCAATGTAAACAAGTAAACAAGCGTTTGCATTTACATAGCCATTTATTGAATTTAAATATAATTCCTTAATTGCTAGCTATCTCTGCTGTCTCAGGCTACTACATCTTAATCTTGTATCCGCCGCCATAGCTCCTCTAAAGTTGGTTGAAATTCACAATGTCACAACTAGATGCCTAAAATTTACACAGTGCACCTTTAAATATACAAGCAAGCAGGTGCATGATTTAAAACTGGATTGTTTGCCTAAATCTACTTCATTATGCTATTATTAGCAAGAAAACAGATCCAATTAGGGCAGCTTTTTCATCTAAAAAAAAAATCAATTATACACTAGTTTACACTTAACTTAAAGTTAAACTATTATAGACATGGGAACCTAAAGTTCGGCAGTCCCCTTTGGTCCGTAGGGGGAGCAAAACCTTCTCTGGTGCTGGGCCTGTGTATGCATAATAAATATATTATAAATATATATTATGGAAACCAAATCATTTATTTGGATGTGATTCATTGTGATTAATCGATTGAAAGTCCTACTTTAAATATAATATTCATACACAATAAACTATAGTTCATCACAATTTGTACATCACTCAACACAAAGGTTTTAACAAAATGAAAGGAATAACAGTCAAAATAAGCATATTTATGTGTCGAAGGCTTGCACAGTATTGTCAACTCACTCATTAGAATCTTTGGTAATCCTCTACAAACTTCACCACGGCGCATTCATTTCTTATTCATTCAGTTCTTGTTCGGTTCTTATCATCTAACTCTCTGCAAACTTTGTGTCATGGGTCTATCAGTCGTTCAGTGTTTTGCCGTCCATGAATGTAATAAAATGTCAAAGCAGACTGACCAATGCTTGGTAGATTTTAACACAAACCCCTAAAACAAACTGAGGTCTTGCTAATAGTGTTCCAAGAAAAAAATTAAGTGCTACCAAATCATGTGCTATCAAATAATATATAATTTCAGTAAAAAGTGTGAAAAATGGTGGAAAATTGCAGCTGTCTTTAATAACAAGCAAATGGAAGCGATGGGGTAGCTCTTAGAGTCAAGCTTATGGCTAAATCAGGCCATCAGTCTGATTGTAAGTTTGTTTGCGTTTACATTGCATTTACCTTCCATATTGTTTAACATATGCATCTTTTAAAACAGGCAAATTGAGTTGCCTAGCTTTTAGGCTTCATAATTAAAAGTTATTTTACTCTCACAGGCCAAAATAATGGAGGTGCCTCCTTATAGCCTTACATTACAGTATGTGATGCACACAAACTTGTTTTCCTATGTGAATTATGACTCCTCTTCACACTACAGTAAATTTCATGTCCTTAGCTTGCTATGGACTGAAGTCATGTTGCTATATTAACAGCCTTCATTTTAGAAATACACACTGTTTCTGTTGCCTGAACCCCAGGACCCTGATTCTTTGATTTGAAGCCAAGTAGCAAGTTTAGTTGCACTGTGTTCTCATACAACCAGGCCTTCTCCCTGGAGCAATCCGTAAAGATAATTAGAGCACTGCTTCAATGGCACATGCAGCCTTTTTAATATATTTGAAGAAATGTTTAATGAAATATTTATACTATTAATGGCGGAAGTGTAAAACCATGCAAAATTCATAATTGATGGTTTGGTCAGTGTAGGTTTTATAATGCAGGGCTAGATTATTTAATAGTATCAAATGCTCATTTGATGAGTGTTTTGATCAGTGTCAGGCTAATTAGACAAAAAGTTATATATATATATTTTTTTACATAAACTAGAAGTATAGTACAGTATGTTATAGTAGAAGTATAGTACAGAGTTTATTTTAAAATCTTCTAGCCTCATCTCATGGCAATTTGTACATGTTTTACAAGGTGGCTAATTCACAGTCATATGTACAACCTCACCTGTACAAATTCATACAATTTTTGTGAATTTATACGAGTGACCCACACCTAACCCCGCCCCTAAACCTACCCATCACGGACAACTTGTACAGAATCATACCAGTGAGGTCGCACAAATTTGTATGTATTAGCCACCTCGAAAAATACAAAAAATGAATTGGTCATGAGACTGTGTTGGATCTTCATATTGAGCAAATCAGAACGCAGTTTGAGATATTCAATGTCGCCTGAAACTGATTACTAAATTAAATATTATTTATCTCAATGTTAAAGAGATCCTATTCATGATTTTTCTTTCCCATGAATTGATTTAGTCACAATAGCTTGATTTAGTTATAACAATCACACAATGCGTTCGTGTTTGGCTTTGTGTAATCACATTTATGCATTTGAGTGTCTGGCTCTGCTTGTTGAACCTAAAGTAACAGGAGCTCCCTCAGGACAGGAGGAATGTATGACAGCATGGGGCATGTAATGATGGCCGCTGGAGAAACGCTCCTGCTGGGAATGGCAGACTGGTGTGATTACTATTGAGCTTCCAGCCGTGACCCTGGAGACATGCAACATTTGGGTGTAGATTTGAGCTCCATCAGGCCTAGAAAGCATTTGGCCGAGGAGAGATGGTGCGGTGTTCAGTTTCGAGCGTCAAGAGTCTGAACACGGTTGTGTATCATAAAAAAGTATCATAAAGAACAAAGGGATTGTTATTGACTTTTCAATGCAGATCTTGGGTTAGAAACTCTGGTAACACTTAATTTTAGGGTCTCTTAACTAGTTGCTTATTAGCATACATATTACTGGAATATTAGCCATGTATTAGTACTTATTAAGCTTATGTTAATGCCTTATTCTACATCCCTAATCCTACCCAATACTTGAACTTAACAACTACCTTAACTATTAATAAGCAGCAAATCAGGAATTGATTGATGGAAAAGTAGTAGTTAACAGCGATTAAGTGTTCCCTTTCCATCGAAAAATTTCCATTGAACTTTATGCACCTCTTCTTTACCTGATAAAACTCTTTTATTCATATCAAGTGAAAATATACAATTGTTGTGTGAATTTTAGGATTTAGATCAAGCATCTTTTTTATGATATTACTCTACAATTAGTGATCCTAATCAGTACTTCTGCTGTATATCTCTAAAATATGTAACACTACTACTAAATCTATAGTATAAATATGCAATAATGGAATATTTGAAATATATGTGTTGTTTCAAAAACAATTAATTTCATAATTTATTTTTATTGGGAAGGAGTTGGAGGAATGTTCTGGTTAAAGATTCGCTATGACATGAGGATGAGTACATGAGTTTCTGTGCTTGGATCCTTATTTTTTGTTAGTGATGAGATCTTTGTAGAACGGCTGACTCATTTTTCAGAACTGAACCAAATATGTCCCTTCCTGAGCACAATGTTCTTGAAAGAAGAGACAACAGACACTTTAGCAATTCGTTATTATTTCCACTGCATTACCAAAATTGCTCTGTCCTCCAAACTCTATAAACCCTCTAAAAACTATAAATGACCTTCAGTCATAACTTCAGTGAAAATAGGTTGTGATACTGCAACAGCCCTACAATATGGTAGAAATGGATGAGATTTTTATTTATTTTATTTAAAATGTTGGGGTCAGTAATAAAAGTATACTTTTAATTCAGCAGGAATGCTTAAACTGAAAAACAAAAAATAATAAATAAATAAATAAATAAATAATGTAACAGTAAAGACAAAAAAAAGTATGTTCTCCTCAATTTTTAATAATCATAAAAGAGCAACAATTTAGCATAATGGAACGATTTCTAAAGGAACATGCGCCACTGAAGAGTGGAGTAATGATGCTGGAAATTCAACTTTGCATCACAGGAATAAATTACATTGGTTACACTTTATTTTGATAGTCCATTTAGCCATTCTACTAACTATACGTAACTTTGTAACTGTCAACTACGTCAAATAATTCTCATTAATTTGCAACCACAGTGCATGTCTAATAACTCTCAGATTAGACTGTTAGGGATAGGTTTAGGGTTAGTAGAATAAGGCGACATATACTTATAAAGTCTCTGATGTAATATGTTGTGGATACATCAAAATAAATAGTTAGAAGATATTAATCAGACAGTCTACTAATACTCTAATGACTGCTAGTTGACAACTTGCAAAGTTACTTACTGTTAGTAGAATGTCTAAAGTGGGCCATTATACATTTGACAAAATATTAAAATAGAAAACAGGTATTTTAAACTTTCAAAAATATAATTAGTATTATTAATCAAATAAATGCAGCCTTGGTGAGCAGAAACTTATATCAAAAACATGAAAAAAATCATCCTTTCCTCTAACCCCTTTTTTTTTCTCTTTGTAATAATATACTATGGTATTTACATGCTTCTGCAATACTTCAAAGAACACTGTGGTACATGGTACTATTTGTAAGGCTTCAGTGTATCCGTGAAGTTGTCTTCTCTCAAGTTTTCCAGAAAGTTCTCATTTATCTCAAAGTTCTGCTACTTGGTGGTTAAATCTTGATGCATTGGCTGAATTTGTCATTTTTTCCCCCTTTTAGACAGGAACAAACTGGCGCTGTCTGGAATTACGGATGCTCCTGCCCGTTCGATGACAGGAAGCGATTGAAGAGAATATGGAACAGCAGACAGTTAAATCATATGACACAGCAGCGGTTTTAAATGACAAACATTCTGAACCCCAAGTGTCCTTTTGGTCAGTTTAATACTCAGATTTTCCTTTGGCTGTACAGTACAGATCAACCTCCAGACTCTGGGCATCATAATACATACACAACAGTATATTTTCACTACAGTGATAGTTAGGCCTATCATGAGGTAAGCTTTACATTTAAGTATGTGGTAAATGCATATTATAACATTGCATTCACGAAACGTTTTATTAATGCGTTCTTACCATAGGAGTTAAACCCATGATGGAATTTATTTCTGTGTTGTAATATTTTTTAGTATCATTATTCCCATCTTCAGTGTCACTTAATCCTTTAGAAATTATTCTAATATGCTGATTTTCTTGTCTTTTTTTAGGGAGAGTGACATTTTGTTAACTATAAAATAACAACAAATTGCTTAAGTGTATGTTAGCTATTCTTTTTTAAGACCATTGTCAGGAAGGGGCACATTTGGTTCAGTTAAAAAAAAATGAGTCAGACGTCCAACAAAGACATCATCACTAAAAAAATAATAATAATAAGGATCCCACATATAATTCACGCACAGAAACTCATTTACTTATCCTCATGTCACCCCGAATCTTTAACCAGAACATTCATCCTACTCCTTCTGTACTAAAAGCAGAAAAGAGCAGGCAACCTGGATGCCGAAACACTACTGACTTTGTGACTGGGAGATAGATGGAGGGTGGCGATGGATGATGGCTTGAAACGCGCTTTTTAAATGAGAATATCCAGGTGTACTACTGCTGTCAGTGATATGAGTTCTTGAAATTAACATGTTTTCTTAATGCCTGTTGAACATAACAGAGACATTTTATGATTGTTACAATACATTTCTTATATACGGTTCCTTTAAGAAATGCGAAACTGATATAAAAACTGATATCATTGTTGATTCAGCTGTGCCATTTCACCTTCCTTTTTCACTGTTTTGTTTTACTGCCTCTGGTGTTCATTTCTTTTGGAAACTGCAGCGATATGTACCTGTTGGTAAGTATTTCTTGTCTCCCTAAAAAGTGCACCAAGGTACGTTTTTGCGTGAGACCAGGTAGCCAAAACCCCTCTAAAACCAGCCTTAAACGAGCTAAGACCAGCCAACCAGCTTAGGGTGGTTTTATCTGTTTGTTTTTTTTAGCAGCGAAGGTAGGCATTAAAATGTAAATATTAGGGCCGGGACTTTAACGCGTTAATTTAGATTAATTAATTAAACAAAATTAATGCATTTTAAACGCACTTTTTTGCACCACGGAACGTTTCTCACTGGATGAGTTTCGGCGGACCTTTAATACTGGTGCACCAAATAGCGTTTTAAAGCAGGGCCAAAGAGTAAAGAAGTACTATAATCTTCGCAAGTCTTACGCATTCACCGTGAGCCACACGCATTTTAGCCAGTTCACATGCTCTCATGCTAAAAAGTAAGAGATAATTATAACTTGTATATACAATTAATAGATGAGGCGGAAGCATACGATGTGACAGCTTGCCAGCACATTCGTTACTAGGCAACATGGGTGCGCGCACGCACACACGGAGTGGAATTTGAAATAGCAATAATGACGAACGCGGTAGGTAATCCATTTATTATTTATTTGTGTGTGTTACTTAATTTTATGATTCCTGGACAAAATCTGTTGCCTGTGATCGAAGATAGTGTGAGCCAAATTCGTACTAAATTATGAAAAAAAACAGTGAAAAAAACAGTTTACAGAAGGTCTACCTACAGTATAGTGTTCCTGAATTTCTGAAATGTAGGCTACTATCTCTAAATATCCTATTGCTACACTTAATGGCAATATTGCACTGGTCTGCTGGAGTTGGCTGAACAAAAATAAACAATATTTTGTTGCTCAAGCTTATGTATTCAGCCATTATTCAATGGTATGCTAAAAATCCATATGAAAGAACGTACTTTTCACTGTTCTCAGGTCAAATATTTATATGCGATTAAAATGCGATTAATTTCGATTATAATAATTTCAATAATTACAAAGCCTCTAATTAATTAGATTATTTTTTTTAATCGAGTCCCGGCCCTAGTAAATATTACACATTTCACCAACTGTTTGCCTCCTTGTTTCTCCTCGGTTTTTGTAAACCGTACTTGTGTTGTTCAACAAACCTTTCCATTAAAGCCAAAATTGTTAGCTTTAGCATTAAAACACTGTCCACTGAGGTCTGCTCTACTCCAAAGCTTGTACAGATCTACAGTTTCCCCGCGGACATTTGATTTTGTTTTTCTGCACTGTAATTGTAGAAGTACAGTAGATGTTTTAAAAAAGATTTTTTTTTATCTCCTAGATTTTGCTGTGTTTAAAGGAAGCAGTGTTACAGGGGCCCTTCTTATGTGGTTCTGCCTGACCGAGGCTCTGTTGGAGAAATCGGAGAGGTCTTTTCAGCTTTCGGAGCTGCCGGAGGATCAAGCAGGTGTGCGTGCGAGGCGTTTCATTATTTCTCTGAGCCTTCATCTGCGTTGCTCGTGTGTGTTATCATTGTTTATCTTCTGCATCGTTTGTGTGCACGTTTCCCAGCTTCTCATTAGCCAACTGTCGCAGGCAGTTCTGATGTTGGTCCAGTTGCCGCCGGTGTTCACAGGGTCATGGCTGGCGATCCCGTGTCCTCGTTTGCATCAGAGAATGAACGGAATGTCGGAACTCTCCAGAGGGCAGGTGCTGCTTTCTCTCTTCTCTGTCCTCCCATCTGCCACATTAACGCATCGGGGTTTGTCACTCCCTGATATTTTTAAGACAGCAGCAAAAAGTGAAATAATGAGCTCATCTCTTTTTTTGGTTGCATTTTAATGATGACTCATTTCTTCACCAGGACACCGGACTAGGGCAGTCATATTTAAACAAAACCTTTTGTGGGTTTAAATAACCTTTCCTTCCAATCTCAGTTATTGCGACTGGATTTTGGATACACACTTTCATTAACTTTCATTAACACCCCAGACAGAGTTTGGAAATTGGCTGATAAACTTGAGGGCATTCGATTTAGACATGGCTACTCTGTCTAATTTGCAGCTCCCTGTCAACATAATTTCGCTCTGCCCTAATCTAACCTTTTTTGTCTTGGACAATTGCCTTCCATGCTGCAAAAGCTAGTATGAACTTGCTGAGGAAACCTTTCGTCCCTTCCTCTGCGACCCTGAACCCTCGTTAGCATGATGGGCTCTGTCTTAGCTGGTGATTATGAAGTCATTTTACAGTCGCATGACATTGAGAGGATTTCTGGTTTGGGTGAGACTGTAATAGCTGATGGCATTAAAGGAATAGTTCATGATGCTTAGAATCCATATTATATAAATTAGGAAAGGACGTGGCCAGGTATGGTTTCCCATACTAGGAATTTGTGCTTTGTGTGTAACCCATCCAAGTGCACACCAAGTGAACAACCATACACACACACACACACACTGAGAACACACACCTGGAGCCATTGCTGCGGCGCCTGGGGAGCAGTTGGGGGAAAGGTGCCTTGCTCAAGGGTCTCACCTCGGGCGTGGTATTGAAGGTGGAGAGAGTGCTGGTTATTCACTAACCTTGCCCACAATCCCTGCCGGACCTGGGCCTCGAAACCGTGACCTTAAGGTCACAAGACTAATACAAGTCAAATTTTTTGCATACACTTTTTGTTGAATTGCAATACACTACTTTTTAAAATGTTCAAAAGTCACTCATGCTCAGCAAATCCACATTTATTTGATTAAAAATACAAAAATATATATATATATATATATATATTTTTTTTTAAACATCTGTACAATTTACAATAACTTTTTATTATATTTTTAAATGCGTTTTATTTCTTTGAACTTTTTTTTATTAATACTCTAGTCCTTAGTGAGTATATATATATATATATATGTATATATATATATATATTTATTTATATATTTATATTCATGATAACAGCATTTGAAATAGAAATGTAAGACTATAAACATCTTAACTGTCACTTTTCATAAGCACATCACTGCTGAATAGATTTTCTTTCAGGAAAAAAAAAATACTACTGGCTTGAAATATTTTTTTTTTTCACAAAAGTATTTTCCTTTTGTAATCTATAGAACAAATAACTCGAAAATGACAAAATCATTATTTTCAGGTGAATTCCTTTAATTGGAATTTTTCTCTTTATTTGGTCAGTACAGCACATCTCTTTTTTTTATGAAAGAAATAGTTAGATATTTGCTTTATGTTTCTGCTCTCACACAGCAAAGCTTTCCAGTTCTCTGTAAATGGCAGGTGTACAGCACAACTGTGTGGGATTGACAGTTAAGCAAGCAATAAGACTGTCAAAATGTGGGGAAAGGCTCAATTTTATGCAAATGATAGGCCAAAAATGCCAGGTTGAGCCAATCGTTGTCTGACATAAATTATACTGGTGCTAAATCCCATTTTATATTGACATAATGCAGCTTTCATTATGGCTGGGTTAACAAAAGTATATTAAATCAAGATTGTACAGTACTGTATGTATACTTTGGGGATTCAGAACTGAAAAGACAAAGCATAGTAGACCATAGCAGTGAGCTTTTACTGCAAGGACTGAGGTTTCCTGATTGTTATTTAAAAGATTGAAGTGGATTACTTAGTTACTAGTCATTTAACAGATGCTTTTCATGTAAGGCAGCTCAGAGTTCACTAATTGTAGGGCCGGTCCCTCTGGACCACCCTGAGGTTAAGTACCTTCCTCAAAGGCACTACGATTGTGATCTCAGCAACTTTGTAATTCCTGGCTCACCTTCCTTGAATTAAACAGACAACCTTTGTGTTAGCAGCCCAGATCGCTCACTATTAAGCTGCCACATATATTCATGGAGGCTGGAAATAAACACACCTCCTGCATAATTGGCTTGCCCTTTTAATTCACCACAGTGATTATTCAAAAATGTCTGACTTGAATTCATGGTTCGTCATTTTATGTGGTATAAATATTGCATAAAGAAAAGATCTCAAAGAACTGTTCAAATTAAAGGTTACTGTGTGCTATGATGGTATATGCACTATAGCTGGTTTTGTTTAGGGTGGGATTAGAAAACTTTTCTACACTGCATGTCTTTGCATATTTTTTTCATAATTTTTTTCAGGAATAAGATGCTTCTATAGCTATATGCTATATATATATGCTTCTTCAGCTGCGCATGACAAACGTTGCCAGTAG
>JAUCNO010000318.1:2383164-2396210 GCA_032353835.1 Enteromius viviparus | reverse complement strand
GTTCAGTGCTTTGCTACAATCTGTATTGTTAAAAGCGCTATATAAATAAAAGTGACTTGACTTGACTTGACTTTATATATATATATGTGCACACATATTCACACATTTAATTCAAGTAATAATATTTTATATGTAGTTTTAGTTAAAAAATAATAACCCTGTTCCAATTTTTAAGTCTCTTTAAGGGATAGTTAACCTTTCTATTCTTCTGTGGAACACAAAAGAAGTCTTTGACCAAAAATATGCTTTTGTCCATACAGTGGAAGTCAATGGGGACCAAAACTACATTTTGTTTGATAATAACAATGATGTACGGAAGATGTTCTGAACTAAATAAGTTAAATGGTCACAGAGTTTTCATTTTTGGCTGAACTATCCCTTTAAGCCCACAAATTGGATGTCTGAGTCGAATCCGTGTGACATTTTGCAGTGTTTTGTAGGCAAAATAAACAGTCTCAGACAGTCAGGGTTTTGTGACCTGACTTTCAATCAGCGCATTTGAGACTTGTCGTTATTTCAGAGTCCAAATATTTTGAAAAACAACATTATAAACCTTCGCAGCATTAAATATCAATCTAAATTCTCAGAAAGATTTAAACGTTGCCTCGAAAAGGACATTAAGCAAAAAAATACACACCATACACGCACGTAAACACACATCTTGCTGCATAATACATCAAGTCAAGGTAACGGTGCAGTCTGTACTGACAAAAGTGAAAGCAATTGCCTGAAACCTCCAGCGAGAATATTTGCTTGGTGATATATGACCTGATGGTTTTTGGCCAAATTTATCTCACACCCCTCCTTTGCGTTTTCCGGCCTGGTCTCTGGAGAAACCCGAAAGCTTTTTGGGTAATAGATGTGAAACAATAATAAAAGAGACCTAGGAAGTATGTGGTTCAGTGAGAAACATATTCATTTGCTTCCTGACAAGAAACATCATTAAAAATCTGCCTGAGGAAACCAAAACCATCAAAACTGAAGGAGTCAGTGACTAAACGGACAGGACGATTTGTTTTTCTATCTCAGTCCAAGTAAGCAAACTCAAACATTTAAAAACACTTCAAGGACGAATCTGAGCAGCAGACCTTGACGTATTGTGACTGATTGCAGCGAGTCGTGTCACAGTCAGAGTTGAGATGGGAGGAAGAATCACTGCTGTGTTTAATAATGTATCTGAAGAGCCGTGCCGCAAAGAAGCTTCTTCAAAGAACCAATAATACCTCAATCTCTATACATTACAGGCGGGGGCATTCGAGCGCATCAAGGCTGTTAACAATGTCCCCAGAAACTGAATCTTTGTCTGTGTTTGTTGAATTTTTTATAAACAAGTCTATTTGTGGCGAAATCTGCCTATGGTGGTGACTTCCAGAAAAGATCCTTTGAAACTGCAGCCTGAAAGAAGTTTCCACCGGTCACCTGTGAGATGGAACACCATCTTGTGACACGCTTGAGAAAATGACTTTGTACTGTAGTTATACGGAAAACAACAAATGGATTTTTATTTTGCTACATCACTCGTTTTTGTTGAATTTAGTGCATACTTGTTGAAGCAAAGATTTCATTTCTTCCAAAAAAATAAAAAAAATTAAAATACCAATTTTAATAATAATTGGAGTAATAAAAAATATTTATGTTATTTCTTAAGTCTTATTGGATATGTAACCTGAATAAAAAAACTATACATTTAAAGTGTCAGGCTAAAAGTTTCAATTTAAATATATATTTTTTTAATATACATATTTATATATTTTTTTTCAATTTCAAAAATTCTCTAAATGCCCATGCCTAATATTATCAGTTATACAAAATAATAATTTTGGAAACAATTGAAAAAAACTAATAACTTAAAAAAAATATTAAAACCTACAAATTAAAATCATCCACTGTGTTCAAAATACTGAAATATTTTTGAATGAAAAAATAAAAGAATATGAGTGATGCAAATGATTCTATGGTGCAGTTGCTTGTTGCTATGGTGTTGCTATGCTAAAGTTGCTCAAGTGTTTATAAGTTCATTCTTAAGTCTCTAAGTGTGTAAGTACTCTACTCTGAACTTAGTAAGCATCAATTAATTAATTACCGGTCCAAATGTGTTGCTGTCGAAACTGTGTCCGTGATGGTCCCCCTCGAGCCACAGATGTCCATCTGGAACTCTTACATAACGGTTTTTATATCCCAGCGTTCTGATAAAAGAAAAAAAAATCATGCGTTAATGGATTCTGGCTGCTTTTAATGCAGCAAAACACCAGGCTATTTTTCATTTCCCGCTGTTTATGTTACAGTTGACCAGCGACGTGTATTCGCCAATCCTGCATTTGGCTCTTGGCCCGCTCTCTAAATCTAAGATCAATAATTAATGTTCACACAGCTGCTGCAGTCTTTGTTTTATATTTAAGATGACTTTCTGACACAGCAATAGCTCATATCCATTGCAGGCGGTGCTGGGAGCGCTTTAGAGCGGGAGCTTGAAGGAAATCTTTTGATTTTTAATGCCAGTTTTTCTTCATCAGCCATCCCAGAACAAAATTAACTTCCGCTTCATACAAATCATCTGGAAATCAAACTCCAGAAGTCATCAGGCCTGGGATTTCCTCGACCGAATCCCAAGATCACCTTGAGATGTAATGCTTTTGGCTGCGAATGGTCTGATGAGACATTAATGTTTAATGACACTCACGGCTAAATGGTGCATTTGTGCGATACAAGCATTTAAAGAGGACAGAGCCTGAATTGGCGCATTTAATACGCTCAAACTGATCCTTTGAGTGCTGCTACAAAGGCCTGTTAGCCTGAGTAAACACTTTACAGACAACAAACACATTTTCTGCCATTAGAACCCAAGAACCAATCATAATACCGTCAAACGACATTCATAAGTTAATTTGGGACAAACTTACTTGATGAAGTCCCCCTCGATCCCAATGACCCGTTTGATGATCTTCTGCTGAGGGTCTTTTGGGCTCCTGAAGAAGGAGTGAGCAGATATGAGATGGTACGACTACAACATTTGCATACTGATGACAGAAGTGTTCCTGGTTTATTTGAGGATGCTGCTGAGCTCAGTGGATTATGGGGCATTAGGGACAGTTTTCAGAGACCAGATGGGTCTTATCTGCTGGAGTAAGTCAAGAAAAGACTCTAAGAAATGTCAAAACTCTTGATTTTCAGGACGCAATATTATTAGATCGTATTTCACTTGATTCACTTAGTGTACTCATTTGGGACAAAGCCGAAAGTTTCAGATGTATGAAAAGGAAAATGCTATGTTGAATGTTATGTAAGACCCTTTTCAACAAAACTAGTCACAAGGGTCACATTTTTGAAATTGAGATTCATCAATCATCTGAAAACTGAATAAATAAGCTTTACATTGATATATGGTTTGTTAGGGTAGGACAGCATTTGCTTGAGATTTAACAAAACAAAACACACTTTTAATCTCAAAATTGCAACTTTATTACTCATACCTTCATGTGTCATGTGACTTTACATCTGGAACAACACACAGCACTAACGAACTCTGCTACTCATTTATAATGTTCCTTATCTGTCTGTTTGATTGTGTCATATTGATCTTTATCTCACATCTGTACATGTACAAACTACTACTACATATACTGTAAACATTACTTTGTTGTAAAGCTGCTTTGCAATGATATGCATCATGAAAAGTGCTATACAAATAAATTTGAATTGAATAGAATAAATCAGGTTAGCATTTTTCTAGCTGTAATCAATTATATATATAAAACGAAAAAAAAAATTGAAAGAAATCATTGGATACACTGTTTGTGTTAATCCACATCGGGGTTCAAAGTGCAATTTTCCTATACTCACAGTAATGTCACACTTGTCTAGAACAGATGTCACTTTGTTTCATAATATGTTTGTTTCATTTACCCACAAAAAAAAATTTAAAAGTGAAATGTGACAACATGCCCCCATAAGTGGGGTGCCTTGCAACATCTGAAGGATTGTGCTACTTAGAAAATACCTTATATTTTGTTATGCTAGCATGTGTGGAAATTTTAAAGCACTTGGGTTACAACTAACCCCACTTTAGTTTGTGCCCTGTGCTCTCCCAGTTTCATTTCCATAAGCATACTGTTCACCTTTTATACAAAACAAGATCCTGTTTGATTCTTTTGTGGTTTCACTGTTTTGAAATGCAGGAGCATGTCCAGTATAAACTTGCTTGTTTGAGGTTTCTGTTCATGCATTTATGTACTGTATCAACTAAACTACACCTAGGATCCAACATAAGGATGTGATGCAGATGAGGATCTGTCTCAGCTCAGGTTCAGACTCTTGAGATGGCTGCTGACAGATCATGATTACACTAATTCTACCTGTGCCTCGTCAACCTGAAATCCAGTGTGATGTCTTTCCTGCGCCGTGACTGTTCTCCTCACGCTGTAGAAACCTGAAAAATCAAGCCTACACAATGAAGAGGATGTTCTGTCATAAATGCAAATGCAAAATAATAAATCTTTGTATTTGGAAATCTCTTTTGCTCTTTGGTTGTTTTTGATGGATTTTTTTTTTTACATTTTGGGTTTTGGAATGTTTTGAATTCATTGAATGTAAGTAAATAAATACAATTCATGGACTTGACTTGTACTGTTCGTTGTCAAAAAATGACCTTACTAGAAGCTTTTTTTCTTTTCCTTTTTTTTTATAACCTTACATTATAACTATATTATAACTGTATAAAGATTTAAGAACAAAGTTGTGATAGATTTACAGATTTACAGCCAAGTGAGCCAATCTTGATTCCAGTCCCTAGATTACAGCCCGGAGAGCCGATCCCGAATCCAGAGTCACGACCAGTAGAGCCGATCCCAGATCCAGAGGCTCACCAGTAGAGCCGATCCCGATTCCAGTCCCTAGATTACAGCCGGGAGTGCTGATCTCGATTCCAGCTCCAGAGTCCGCACTGCAAGAGCAACAGCCCAGAGAAAAGGGAAGCCTCCCCAAGATTTTTTTTTGGAAGGGGGCTATAGTGTCAGCCCCTGATCCAGCACTGCCGCAGACAGCCCCTGATCCGCTGTGGCCTCCCGAATGTCCTGATCCGCCGTGACCTCCCATGGCTCCTGTTCCGCCATAGCCACCCAAGGCTATGATGCCGTCCTGGAGGCACCGAGTGACCTCCCTTCCCTTGTAGATGTCACTAGGTGCGAGGATGCACCTTCTGGGAGAGGGAGATAATGTCACGCCCCTGTCTGTGTTCAATGTCACTAGTTCTACGTCTTTAGTGTCGTTCATGATTTCCTGTTTTGTTCTTATATGGTCTAGTTTCTGTTCTTGTTTAAGTAGATTCATTAACCTGTTTCACCTGTGCTCCTCACCTGTCCTGAGTTATCACCAGTGTATATAAGCCTGTTGTGTTTTGTCCAGTACTGTCGATCGATGAGATTATGTGGGTGTTTGTAGTCTCTCTTTTTACCTGTTTGAATTAAAATTGAGTTTAACTGCTACATTGGGTCTTCGCCTTGTGCTTCCACCGCATCCCTGACAGATAGATAGAATAGAATAACCTTTATTGTCATTGTACAGGGTACAACGAAATTGGAGTCCAACTCCCTTGCAAAATACAATAAAGATAAATGTAAGAAATAGTCAAATTTAAATATAAATTGAAAAAATACAAACAAAATAATATGTGCAGATATTTACAAAAATTGCAGCATTATTATAATTACATAAAGTGGTTTCAGTGCTGGAAAAGGTTTCAGATTGCACATATAGTTATTATTGCACATGATCAGTATATGTGTAATCGGGTAAACGGGTTCTTTATCTGTTTTATGTTTGTTGTAGTGGTAGCTCTGGGAAAGAAGCTATCCCTGAATATATTTGTCCTGGTTTTATGTGACCTGTACAGTCGGCCTGACCGTAACAGTTCAAACAGCTGATTAGAAAGATAGATGGGTGCATAGATAGTATTAAAATTGTGTTTAGAACATTTATACAAATTATAATTAAAAACCATTTTGGTAGTTTTTCATGTAGAGTGATGCTTATAATTTATTATGATTTTAAATATGAAAAAACAACAAGTCATTGAGAGGGAAATTGTGCTTGATTATCGTGAAAATAATGTAAGTAAACCAGAGAGAAAAATCTTAATGTCTTGGATTGGCTTAATTTTTCTTTATCCAAATTATAATTGCTAATTTTCAGTCATTAATTGTTTAATTGCCTGTTCTTTCCTTTTTACGTTTATGTGACCTGGACATGTGTTTGTCAGATTCAGCTGTGTTTTCTCTCTGTAGGTCGTCTTCTCTTCGCATTCAGCTCTCTTTACCAACAGATGGTCTCCTTAAGATCCAAAATGGATCTTCCTCAGTGGTTCTGTTTTCCATCTTGCTCACATCAACAAGGTCAAAGCAAGCTAATAATTTTGCGACACTAATACATATCGGAGCATATTGTTTAAATAGATAATAAAAACATCACAAAAACATTTCAACATGCAATATAACTAAAATGGAAAACGATTGCCCTCCAATACTGTTTCTCAGGTTTTTCTGGGTAAAGGAATACACAAATAAGGAAATTAAACCATTACTATATCATAAAATAATTTACAAGGCAGCTATTTCACACCTTGATACATCTCCTAGCAAAACATATCAGCACTGTTCTCCTACACACATTAATATAGTCCATAAAAATAAAAATCACAGCGTTTCAATCTCAGATACCACGCAGAGGTGAAGCAGAACGACCGTCAGACCAAACTAATGTTTCTTCCATAAGCATAAATGCATCTTTTTCATTTAAATCAACTTTGGAATTTTTTTTTTTTTGTTTTAAAGCCAAAGCACCTCTATGAAAATAAAAATGAGTCTTTTTGCTGGTATTGAACTTGTAATATTTGCTTAAAGCAATGTAATTAATAAACAGAATTTGCATGCAATCAATAATTGAAATATCTGCATTTTACAACAGCACACAATGTGCACAAACCATGTGAAGGTTATTGATTGCATTTCAAGTGCATGAACTTCTAAAATGCGTGACCTGAATGCAATGTACTGTGGGTTACATTGGATTAAAGTGTCTGCCGTATGCATGAATATAAATGCTAATCAACATAAATGTAACAGTTGTCACATCTTGCTGGCTCAGAGTGATATTTGCACATATGTGAATGGACTTTCTTCCAATTTTCATCTGTTGGAACAAGTACATTATACAGATGTTGATAATGAGATATATAAGCATGTTCAAGGAATAGATCGGCCAAAAAAAATTGTACAGTACTCACCCTCAGACCATCCAATATGTAGATGAGTTTTATTCTTCATAAGAACAAAATAACAAATTGTGTGAAATGATGGCATCACTTGCTCACCAATGGATTCTCTGCACTGAATGGGTGCCATCAGCTTGAGAGTCCAAGCTGATAAAAACATCACAATAATCCACAAGTGATCTGTCAATTAACATCTTGTGAAGTAATAATCTGTGTGTTCATCACCTCATCTGAATCAGGAGAAAAATGTGCAGAGATCAAGCACCATTTAGAAGTGAAAACAATCTAAAACTAAATTTATTTTGATATGAGAGGAAAACAGGGCATGCACTTTTTAATTGGAGGAAACATTATGGACTGTGATCTTGACTGAAGTTGGTATTTTGGGGAATTTGTTTCTCACAAAGATTTGGTTTTTCACCACACAAGAGGTTTAACTGATGGACTGGAATGCACCTGTGATGTTTTGGACATTCTGACGACACCCATTCACTGCAGAAGATCCATTGGTGAGCAATGCTACATTTCTCCAAATCTGTTCTGATGAAGAGACAAATTCATCTACATCTTGGATGGCCTGAGGCTGAGTAAGTTTTCAGTAACAATTCATTTATAGATTAACTACTGGCACCTTTGAACAGCAAACATTGAGTCTGTGCCAGAATAAAGGATTTTCTAAAAACATACTTTTTTTTTTTTTTTCTCCAAAGTTCTGACAGAAATGATTTAAAAGACCAAACTGAATATTTAAAAGCTCAATAAAACCTTCATTTTGTGGTGACGTTTCTGATTCAATTGTTTCAAAGGTTGAGTGACATTTGCCAGAGCTCCATTAAACATCATAAAGTGTCTTGCTTTAATGTCGCACTCATTTTCCTATCTTACATTTTTCCTTCTCTTTCTCTCTCTCTCTCTCTCTCTCACACACACACATTTCCTGTCTCGACCTGTTTGATGCAATCTCAAATGCTTCAGTGTAATTTGCCGCTCAATTATTATTTTTTTTAGTGGAGGCTGCTGCTGTGTGTGTGTGTGTGTGTGTGTACAGTTACAAAAAGACCCTGTCAAATAAATAAGTGAGATGCTTCGGATAGATGAGTCCAATCAGAAGACTTTATCCGCAAATGCTAATGACATACAGAGATAATGAACAGTACTTTATTTAAGACCTGTAACTCAAGTCGTTTTACTGCATCAGAGGACCAATCTCATTTAACTCAAATTGGTTATTCCTTTAATCAGCGTTGAAGCCACTCGATTTGCGTCTCTGTGTGGTGTGAAGATCAACTGGTGCTTCATGTGCCTTCACGGTGGAGATGGTGTTTGCCACGGATGATGAGTTCAATATCAATTATTACTCTACAGTATGGGTATGTGGTCATTTGTGGATCAGGAAGCCGTCAACGGGCATTACCAAATTGTCTTTTCTTAAATCCGCTATTTTTACTTACTAACTCTGATTAAGAACTCGCTAATACTCGCTAAGCTAGCAAATTCAAAGCTGAATTTTCAACATAGTTACCCCAGTCACAGGATCTGATTTTGCTGAGTTTGATGTGTTCCTAGGAACATTTATCCTATTTTTATAACAAACTGTTATGCTGCTTAATATTTTCACAGACAATATTTCCTTTTTTTCATTATTGATGAATATGAAGTTAAAAAATAAATACATTTTACCATTGTACATTTCCTACGACACTACGACATTAAATGACTTCACTGAGTGTTTGTTAACATTTTGGCTAAAGTGATTATAGCATTATCATCATCTACCAATAAGGGTGCAGAACTCCGAGAAAGTGTGGTGTTGCCATTTTTAGCTGGTTTAGGTTTAAGCTATGCAGTTGAGGGGAGCCTAATTTAAAACGCAAACCAGTGCTTTCACATCTTTTCCAACATCTTCCTTTGTAACTAGTCATAATGTCCTTTTGCGTTTCACCTCACATGGACTGACCCCAGAGTTTTGGCAGTGTGTGTTGACAGAACGGCTGTATGATAGCTGGGCTCTGGGCTGTCGTCCAGAGGTATTCTCTAATTAATTAAAGTGGCTGGTGGCCCTGCCATCACCCTAACACACACACAAACCTTCCACTCGGTGTGAACAACTGTACACTGCTGTTCCCACAGGCTACAGGACACTGACCTTAATGAGGTTACGAGGGGTTGTTTTTTATGTGCAGCAGTTAATTCTGTAAATCAGAAACCGGACATATCTGAATTTGATGAAATTGCTTGTTGAATGTGTATTATGTGATTTATAGCTCCGGAATAATGCAGTGTTCAATACTTAAAAGAAAGCCATCATGCATTTTTGCATTATTAATGTTTTCCTGATGTCCACATTTTTCACAAAATAACTGTCATAGTTTGATAATTTTTTGACTTTTTCTCTACTGCTTATATTTCAGCAGGGCCTATATGGGGCATCAGTTGAATGTCACAAGGATGTTATAATACTGTTCTTGTTTCAGAGTAAAAGTATTAAGAAATAAAGAAGTCATAATAATGTACTTTTTCTGAAGATTAAATAATAATCCCTAACGAACCCATTCTCAATACTAAATACAATCATTCTTGAGAGCAAGGGGGCCTCTGGTGTTGTGGGGGCCCTACACAGCTTGCATACTTTTTGAATAGGGAGGATAGGGGATCATAACAGGTTACCCTTCTTTATATCCTAGAAAGCTTTTTGGTCTGATGTGAACAGATGCAGATGTACATGACAACATTATCACGTATTGTGTGTGTGTGTATATATATATATATATACAACAATTAAGCAGAAAGGCTTCCAAAATATGTTATCCCTCTCTATTTTACACACAGTTCCTTTTTTTAATTCAAATCCTCCCTGCTGATGTCTAAACTGTTCTTTTCTGTATTTTAGGAAGCATTTTTGTCTGATACTGTATGAACAGTTTCAAACATACAGCAGATTCATTAAATCGGGCAAAGCAGCAGGTGACCAAAATCTGTTACCCTGTTCTATTATAAAGTAGCTTTAATGTTACCTAGATTCTGTCTGTTGAGGTTTTGCACTGATGTGAACAAATGCAGGTATGCAGCTGGTGATGTCTACACATTTGTTTTCTGTATTTTAGAAGGCATATTGCTCTGATGTGAACAGCTGCAGATATACAGTACAACAGAGTCACCAAATCCGACAAGGAATCATAACAGGTTACTGGATTTGATGACCCTACTGTACTCTGTGTGTGCAACTGCAGCACTTTTTATATTTATTCTCCATTATGTAATTTTCACACCATTCAATGTCAAGTTGTTAATGTTCAGATGCTGAATGACTTCCGAGTGACTCAGACTGGTTGCAAGTGCATCAAAACACAAGTCGGATTCTAATAGCTAAAGAAAAATACACTGAAGACACTGTTTCCTCTCTCTCTCACCCTCTCTTTCTCTCTATGACAAACAACTGGATGTATGGCAAAAATACAAATCAGGCAGGAAATTTCCTCTCTAAATTCGCATCTGGTATCTATAAAGAAACCCGTCCGGCCGCAGTGGGCTTGTATCGTTCAGGATCAAGTGAATGACTTTTCTTGCCACGGGCTTCCACAGACAATTGTTGAAGCGTCTGAATAATCCATTTCCCCTAATATCAGATAAACTGGGGACAATCAGTCACTCCCTCAGATGCAATCTCCGTAATGCTTCGGCGAAAGGGGGGCTGATTATTTGTGTTGCCTCTGATCATCGCTGACTCCTAAACTGGCGACCAACCTGGCATCTGTATTGCAGATAGCAGCGATAACATACACGTGATAAAAGGCTTTCCCGTCACTGCCATGCAAATAGTTGGAGACGATTCAGCACGACGGCTACTTCATCCAAAAAGCAATTACACCCACTTGTGCAGAACAGGTGGTTCAGAATACAGGCCTCTTGTGCTTGAAATATGAAACCGTTTGTGAAAGTAAATTCATTTGCACGCTGTATATGTTTAGTAATTATCACATGTCTGTTAGTGGTGCTTGCTGCAGTAAGTCAAGCATCAGTGTTACTGCTGTTTGTGTAACTCTTTCCACATTGTTTGTGTTAACAGACATGAATGACAGAGGAGTGTGTAGCTTTTTAAACCAATTGGACAGATTGGCATGGATATCATCAAGCTCATCATGGCCTCTTCTGACTCTTCGCAGCCGCATAACAACGCCCAGAACACATTAATATTCTGCTAACAAATTTAGCTTATGTGGTACACTATTTTTAAGGAAACAGATTTGTTTTTAATTACTTTTCTTCAGCAAATATGCAATCAATTCTACAAAAGCCATTAATAGTGTTACAAAGTATGTATTTGTTAAATAAATGCTGTTTATTCTTTTATTAATTTAATTTAATTTATGTATTTATTTTATTTTATTTTTTTAATTTAACAGAATTCTAAAAACTGAAATTGTTCTATATTTTTGTTTTTATTTTAAATTTAGTTGAGGTTTTTGTTATTGACATTTTTATCTATATAGTTTTATATATATATATATTTGTATATAAAGTATTAAATATTCGAGTGTGTCATATTAAATTACACTGAAATTCTTTGCAACTAGCTGGAATGGAATTATGGATTATTATTATTATTATTATTATTTGTATTTTATTTATGCATTTTGTCAAGAAGCGGACTAAACACAGAAGGTAAATTTAACTAGAATGTCTTTGATCATAGGAGCAATGGAGTGTTGAAGACGATGAAGACACATAGACGGAAGATCACAAAACACAGACAAAAACAATCAAATACAGCAAATGCAGTCTTACTTAGCATAGGCTTTAAAAAAACAACAACAAAAAAAACATTGGACCCAAACTAATTTAAACATGCAGATAAGCTCAAATGAGGTTTTTCTGTATCTTTTTTAACGTTTTGATGTTTTTTCAGTCATGCAAGAAGACATCATGAAAGAAGTGGTTAGACACGATGTGTAGACTGACACTTGTATCAGATCCACTTGAGCGGATCCGGACCTGATAAAGAATCCAACCAAATGCAGAAGCTTTGGAGAAGACTTCTTTACAGAGGTACTTAGCAAATCACCCCAGAGCTCCGCAGGCACACTATAGAGCTCCCACAACTAAAACTTTCTCACAAACACTGAAAATGTAAGGCTAAAGAGGCCGATCCCACTGAGCATGTGGACTGGGTATTTTCTTTTTGATGTGAAGATCTGGGACAGCAGTGCAGAACCGGCCCAGATGTAGTGTCTGTGCATGCTGGAGAAAATGCAAGTTGGCAGAACTGTGTTCGAGTACAGGCGAGAGAGCTGCTCAAGAGATTTCTGTATTTGGGTTGAGCTGAAAGATATCAAAAACCCCTTTTGCTCAAGTCAGGGGAGACGAAGACAGTCAGCGAAATTATCACTGGCACTCTAAACATTTTTCTGGTCCAGCACGCTAAACTCAAAGACTAATGTTAAAGTTGCCATTGCTTTGTTTTAAGCTACAAGATATTGATGGAACTTTTTTTCTGTGATATATCTTTGATATACTTTCATTCTGTAAATATAATAGTGCAATCTTATTATTTATTATTTTAATAAACTATTTTAGTATCTATTATAATTTTAGTCTTCACTTTTTAGTCTTCTTTATTTTTTTCAAAAACAGATAACACTGTTATTAAGTTATTACATAATTATTAATTATATAATTAAGTTATTATATATATAAACATAAATAAATAAATAAATAAATGAATCAAATCAACAAATAACTATATATATATATATATATATATATATATATATATATATATATA
>JAUCNO010000318.1:2363692-2382209 GCA_032353835.1 Enteromius viviparus | reverse complement strand
GTGGTCCTGGTCAAGACAATCTCCTGAACTCCAAACTGAATGTCAGAATGGGAAAGAAAGGTGATTTAAGCAATTTTAAGCGTGGTGTAGTTGTTGGTGCCAGATGGGCCAGTCTGAGTATTTTACAATCTGCTCAGTTACTGGGATGTTCACACACAACTATTTCTAGGGTTTACAAAGAATGGTGTGAAAAGGGAAAAATATCCAGTAGGCTGCAGTCCTGTGTGCTAGAGGTCAGAGGAGAATGGGCCGGCTGATTCAAGCTGATAGAAGAGTAACTTTGACAGAAATAACCACACGTTACAACCGAGGTATGCAGCAAAGCATTTGTGAAGCCACAACACGCACAGCCTTGAGGCGGATGGGCTACAACAGCAGAAGACCCCACTGGTTACCACTCATCTCCGCTACAAATAGGAAAAAGAGGCAACAATTGGCACGAGCTCAACAAAATTGGACAGTTGAAAACTGGAAAAATGTTGCCTGGTCTGATGAGTCTCGATTTCTGTTGAGACATTAAAATGGTAGAGTCTGAATTTGGCGTTAACAGAATGAGAACATGGATCCATCATGTCTTGTTACCACTGTGCAGGCTGGTGGTGTAATGGTGTGGGGTATGTTTTCTTGGCACACTTTAGGCCCCTTAGTGCCAATTGGACATTGTTTAAATGCCACAGGCTACCTGAGCATTGTTTCTGACCATTTCCATCCTTTTATGGCCACCATGTACCCGTCCTCTGATGGCTACTTCCAGCAGGATAATCCACCATGTCACAAAGCTCGAATCATTTCAAATTGGTTTCTTGAACATGACACTGAGTTCACTGTACTAAAATGGCCCCCTCAGTCACCAGATCTCAACCCAATAGAGCATCTTTGGGATGTGTTGGAACGGGAGTTTCGTGCCCTGGACGTGCACCCCACAAACCTCCATCAACTGCAAGATGCTATCCTATCAATATGGGCCAACCTTTCTAAAGAATGCTTTCAGACCTTGTTGAATCAATTCCAATTTGAATTAAGGCAGTTCTAAAGGCGAAAGGGGGTCAAACACTGTATTAGTATGGTCTTCCTAATAATCCATATATGTGTATATATATATACACTCAACAAAAATATAAACGCAACACCTTTGTTTCTGCTCCGATTTTTCATGAGTTGTTGTAGATGCCTGTGACCTATGTGGCCAGGTCATGACCCAATGTCGCTGAACTCACCCAAGCTCCACAAGACCTTTGAGACCCCATGGCCTGACCCCCAGAACCGGTATATTACACCTAGACTTCATCGGGTCCACCGGAGGCTGCACTACCTCTGGAGATGTTGTTTCGGCCGTAGAATCCCCAGAGGCCTCATTGGTGGCTGCACAGCCCACGGAGGTCCATGAATCAGGATTCAGTCGGTCTGGGAGAGTGTCTTCTCTGTTGGCTCAGTCTCGGAGGGTGATGTCAGCATTGGTATGGTCTCGAAGGGCGCATTCATTCCCTCTATGGTCACGAATGTATTATTAATATAATAAATTGTAGAACACACAAAATTGTATCCATTCAGCATTACAGTAAATTTGTGTTATAATTTTAACATGTATTAAACTAAATAAAAATCTTGTGATAATTGTGAAAAGTGTACATTTGAATAAACAGAATTTTATACATCTGCAGTTCAAGAATTGGCTGACTGTGAAACACGGCCTTCTTGACACACACTGTATGTGAACATTGGATTGTTATAGTTATGAATGGCATCTGACCCACGCAGCCTCTCTCTCTAGGCCACACTGTATGAGACAGGAAGTTAGCTGTCATACGGCTAGCAGCGTGATGGATTGCTCTATAGATTGTTCTGAACCTTTCTGAAGGAGTCTTTGAGCTCCATCAGCTCTGAGAGTCTCTTTAGCGGCGAGCGGCACGCTGTGACCTCTCACTGTACATCTAATGCTACCAGTATTTTGACCTTGGAAATAGTGACATAAAAGCTGCGTTTGACAGAAAGCAGACTGAGACGTGCGCTCGAGTCTAAATGATCCGGAGGAGCTCAGGCCACGAGGACTGCCTGTAAATTATTAATAAACTTTATCTCATCCCAACTTTGTGGCGGAGGCTTATTGAAATGCGCTGACCATAACAAAAGAAGATTTGCAGACTCAGTCTGTCAGCGGCCTAAAGTTCAATATTAAGCAAAGTTTGATTAACTCTATAGGACAGTCAGAATATAAAAAAAAAAAAAATAAATAGAATTGCATTGTGTAGTCTGTTGTTCATGCAACACAGAAAAAGTCAAAACCATGTGTCATTCATGTTGCTCTATTTGTACAGCATAAAGCGCTAGATCTTTGAAACTTTGCACGAAAATAGCCTGAAAGAATAGAAATACAACAATTATAGGCTTTAACCTCCTCAACAAGAGAAAGTCTGGGTGGAGAAGACCGTAACACAGCCTTTCTGAGATGGGATCATTTCATAGGCTTATGCATTTTTGATCATGATCTAAGAGTAATTGGATTAACTAAAGTGTCATTTGTGTTGGAGTGAAGGTTGGACCCGGACAAATTCACTCGAGACCTTATTAGCCCTGTCTGTGCTCCTCTTTACTTTGTGTTAGACATGAAACGCATGAGTTCTTCAGGCTTCTAAAGACAAATGAATATGGAAATTGTTTTAAAAAAGGAGAAGAGAGCAGAAGGATTGATTGGGAATTCATTTTAGCCTCTGTCGTGGACCAACCTTCATCTGACACTGTACATTTCACAGCCTGGTTCACTGAAGGAATTTACTAGGATACGCAGCTTTGTGCATACGTGCAGAAAACAAATCAACAAAAGTCACATGTGGTGCTAAAAAAAAAAAAATCTCAAATATAACCATGATTAATCATACTTACCTTCTTTTATTATAATTGAGCAACATTACTGTGGAAGCAATATAAAGATATTTGTTTGATTACTTTTTTATTTTCAATTTTTTTTAATTAGAAAAAGTTAGTGTCTGTAAATGAAAAAAATAAATTATAGTCATTCAACACACACACACACACTACAAGTCAATAGTTTAGGATCAGTGAGATTTGTAATATTTTTTAAATTTCCCATACTCATCAAGGCTGCATTTATTTGATCAAAAACAGAATAAAAGTAATATTGTGAAACATTATGACAATTTAAAATAATGGGTTTCTATTTTAAAGTACTTTAAAACATTCAATTTTTTGATGAAAAGCTACATTTCTATTATCCATTACTTCATGGTGACATAATTCTTCAGAAATCACTCTAATATGCTGATTTATTATTAGACTTGTTGGCAACAGTTGTGCTGTCAATTGTTTTTTGAAAGTGTGATACATTTTTTCTTTGCTGAATAAACATTAACAATATAAATCTTTGCTATCACTTCTTATCAAATCAACACATCCTTGCAGATTATAAGTACTGATATTAGTGTTTATTGTAAGAAAAGTTTAAATAAACAAATGTATTTAATTTAATTTAATTGATTAATTAAAAATAGTAATAATAATAATAATAGTTGCTCTACTTTTGAACTGTTTATTCAGCAAAGAATCCTATAAAGTAGTAAAAGTATTGCAGGTTCCAAAAAAAACTCCCGAATAATAATAACAGTTTTTTCTAATTTCTGAAGGATCATGTCAAACTGAAGACTGGAGTAATGATTTGATAAAATCTATACTATGTTTAAAATGTACTCATTTAAAATGTACACTATTTTCTTGTAGAAAACAAAACTTATCTTGCATTATGCAAACTCAAGATTACTGACCTTGAAATGGCATAATGGTTTAGACTAGAGATATCTTTTTTACTTTTTTTATTATTCCAATCCGAACTTAGGTAAGCAAGTGTGAGATACACACACACACACACACACACACAAACACACAAACAGTGGCTCATTAGCATGATCTTTGTTGCTCTTGACATGTCAGTGAGTGTCTGCACACCTGAGACGATCCATCAATCGCTGCTCTCCACTGATCTTGCTGTAAGACCCTGTCAGCCGCAGATATAAAGCACTGAGCATGCTAACTAGCTCTGAATGGAATCACACGCATCCCACAATTTCTCAGTGAGCCGCTGCTTGACAGATACAATGCTTTAATCCTCCTCTCTGCCACCTGTCACTTCCCTTCTATCGTCCTAATCGTTGACTGAGCTGTGATTGGTTGCACACAGGAAGTAAAGTGATACATGTGGAAGAAGATAGTTTGCAGGTCACTGAGAGAATCTCTATATGCTTACTGTATGCCAACAGTTGGGTAAAATGTGACTACGCTGTTAAATGCTGTTGTTTTGAACTACTGTACATTCTCACAGAATTCTGAAAGAAACAAAATAAAATAGATCATGGTTTCTACAAATATATTAGGTAGCATAACTGCTTTCAATGTTGATTGTACGGTTTGCGATTACCAGAACAAAATTAAATTCTATATTTATATTAAAATTAAAATTAAGAAATTGCATAAAAAAAAAATAATAATATATATATATATATATAACTGTACTGTATTTTTGTTCAAATAAATGCAGCTGTAAGTAAACATCTTTAAATTAATATATATCATCTCGTTTTGCAGGTGTTTAAATCTTTATTTATCTGAAATAAATAAAACCTGTTTCCTACATGGAACAAATATATATATATATATATATTCAAATAATAATTCCTGCTTTTTATATCACAATTTAGTCTTTTTTAAATGAAGCCCATTTTGGAAATAAAAAAAATATAAATAAATAAATGAGTCTTCAAATGTTTTAAATAAGAAATAAAGACTTTAGAATTGCAAATAAAAATAATTGAAATTATAATTGCATTGTAAGAATACCCTTATAATGTATTATAAATACGGGCTTTATAGAAAGTGTTACCAAATGTTTTATAAATGGAAACTTCTTTCATAGAAAACAAGAGCAAAATACCTAAGAAATTATTATTAGTATTGCTATTATTATAACCATTAGCATTCCTGTTGTTGTTGGACTGACAATGATGACTGTTGTATAAAATAGCAATCAGATTGCAGTGTGCTTCAGTGTTACTTCTCTCTCCATCATGAGCCTCAGATACAGATGCAGTTAGTTCTGCTCATTTAGATTCGATCCGTCTGTAGAGGAGTCTGGCTGTTAAGTTCTACACAGACAAGCTAATGGATAGCTGAGACCTCCATCAAATCTTCCCCCCTTTCTGCTCTGTGCACAGTGGTCATCTCAGGCCACAGAATTAAGCTGAATAACAACAAATTGGCTGTGAAGAATACATCGCTTTCAGCCGCTCAACATTTTAGTTGTGAATAATCTGACTCTCTCAATGGCTCCGTGAAAGGCTTTCTGCTTTTCTTAGGAGGTGAAAGCTGCAGGGAAACTTTGTGTGATCATTTTATTCATGTGATGAAAGAAGCGCTCTCTTCAGTGAGATGAGAGCGACTAGGGAAGGACTGTCTGTAAATATCAAACTAGTGAGACGCCATCGGCTCTCTGTAGTGCCGTCATGGGCTGAGCTATTACTAAAGAAATCAGAACCAATTCAAGAGATCTTCATGCATAACCTATTTTAGTTCAGTAATGTGACGTATTTGTGAGTAAAATGGCAGAAGATGTTGGGTTGGGCTTGTATCTGTTAGGAATTGATTGGATGGTGTTTTTTCGTTCTTCTGAAACATTTGAAGGATTTTTGTGTTCCCCAAGCATCTGACTGAGCAGCTGTGATTATTTTAAGTAGATAAGTTTGGTTTCTGGGCACTGAAACATCTTCTGCTGACAGTATGGAGAGGTCAAGTTCGCCTTTGGTCTAATTTAGTGAAATCGAGTTGACAGCACTGAGCTCTTCTAAAAGCAGCATTCATTTGTTTGGAATTTTAATGTCATGCAAGTTTCAAATTTGTCAAAGAACATGAAGACACGTTTGCTGGAGTGCACAGCAGATACCTGATGGCTTTTACTTCGGTTTGTTTTACAGCTGCCTGTAAAACATACACTGTAAATTTCTGTTGTTGGTCATAACATGATAAACCCGAAATTTGTGGCGTGTTATATAGGCACTTGTAAATACCACAGCTGCGTTTCTTGAACTAAAGAGACTGGGTCACAAAAGATGTGTTTGATGGTTGGTTTCTACCCATTCTGTCCACATTATAATCTTTTATATCCCTTTTATTTATCAAGTTATTTTAAACACTCATCTAATACAGGAAACAAGAATCATAACAAAAAATGTTAAACACTGCATTTGCATTTCCATAAAGGATTGCAAAAAGCTTAATTTGCCCCATCATTACTCTTTAGTGAAACATGATTCTTCAAAAATTATTCTACTAATTTACTATTCAAGAAAAAATTCTGATTATGAATGTTGAAAACGTGTGCTATTTAATATTTTGGGTGGAAAATGTGATTGTCCAAATGTGGAAAATTTTTCTCTTTACTATGACTTTTGATCAATGTAGTGTATTTTAATGAATTAAAGTACTAAAAACTCATACTCTTTTTAACCTTTTGAACCTTTTGAACTCCTCTGAAATAGGCAATGACCCAGCACAAGTCTCTGGACTAATGGACTTATGTTCTGGAGTGGAGCATTCAATCGAACATCTGTATAATGACTTAACAATTGCTGTTCTCAAATGGTCTCTGTCTAAATTGATGAAGCACAGGCAATTTTGCCAAGAAGAATGGGACAAAATCCAGTTTGAAAATGTGAACACACATTTAGAAAATATCAGCTGTAATCGCTGCTATTAACTATAAAAATGTTCCTGCTTTATACTGAATTCATTAAAACGATCTATACCCTTTTACCTTTGCACATTGTATGCTTTTTCCTTCTTCAACTGTCTGTATAGAGAAGTCGTGAATCATCATGAGTAAGTGTTCATCCGAGGTGTTTGCTTGTATAAGATGGCCTACGTCTTTTAGGTGATGCTGTAAAGATGCTAAAGATAGTCTGATTTAAAGTAGCCATTTATTTTTGATAGTAATTATCTTGTAGAGATTTATCAAATCTCTCAAAACTCATACTCAGCAATCTTTCAGATCTTAATTAAATCTGCTATATTAAAATTGCAGTGACCCATAAAATTGTATTTTTGAACTGAAAGCTAAAACTGGCAGATTCCTCTGTTTTATTATCAGATGCTACAACATTTCATGACATGCATAATTAAAAGGCAGATTACATAAAAAGATATTTTTTAGAAACCGTTTGGTGCCCCCTGACTTTAAAAAGGCCTGACAGTCCTGGCCATAGACTGATGCACTTCTGTTAGACAAAAGAACAACCATCTGTTTTATGTTTTAAAGAAAACAAAACAAATGTGCTTTATTTGGATGGATGTGATGAATATGAATTGACTTTAATGAAAGTCAGTTCTCTGTGCCTTTTAAAAGGAGCAACTGAAACATTTAGAGATTTTGAAGCTTGTTTAAATGGAAATGGGTGTCCATGTGTTGTTACAAAGGGACAAGACTTCAAAGATGGAAACAACAATAATTCCCTCCGATTGTAATGCCATGCTCTGTGCTTTGAAAGCCTGTTTCTGTGGGGAAAAAAAGAACAGAAAAAAGAAAAGAAAATCATGCTTTGATTTATAAAAAAAAATGATGATAAAGGTTCATTATTATGACAAACAATCTTATTGAGATAAGCGTAAGGTTCTTACATAAATTGAAATTTTACAAATGGTAATTATAATTATGAGATAAAAAAAAAGAAACAGTTGAAATTTAGAAAATGTATATCAAAGAAATGCATTATGAGATGCTAAGCAATAATTAAATATAGAAAGTAAAAGCTAACAGTAATAATTATGAGATAAAAATTAAGATAAAGTAAAAAAAAAAAAAAATCATAATTATATGTTACGACAAAGGGCTTCTCACCACCTCCTCCACTATACCATTATAAGATACTACATTTAAAATACTAAATAATATGAAAAAATTAGATTAATGTGTTAAAATTCTAAATTATGAGATAAAATACATGAGATAGCAAATAAAGTAAAAATTCAGATAAAAAGTATATCAAACATTAATTAATAGAATTATGAGATAATAAGTCACAATTATGAAATACAAATTATACGTTGAGATTTAAATTATGCCAGAAATGAAAAAAAGTTTTTAGTTTTCCCCCCCCCCCAACCACTTGAAAATGAGACCAAATAAAAATTATGAAGTCGAAATTATGCGCTGTGTATTAAGTCATAACTACATTATGAGATAAATATTCTAAACTGAATATATAGGGACAAGCTTGACTTTTTAACTCATACATATTTTTTCACTCCCCTTAGTTACTGTTGCTATGTCCGATAAGCCATGCCACTCTCACACTGTAGTGCCTCAGTTCAAGAGAAGCAGATCTTGCATTATAATTGGTCATATTGGTCAGTTATGATTTGATTTTTCATACTAACTTCTACAAGCCAGGGTGAACATTTTTATCAGTCCACCTGGAAATAAAATCAATCGTGACTGGTTTTCAAGATACTACTGTAGTTAGCCCAAAAATGCATTTCTGATGACAATCTAATCACTGGATTTTTTCTTTAAAGGACTGACCCCTAAAAATCTTTGGGTAACTGAAAAAGGTTCTTCTGTGGCTTCACTGAAACCTCTTTGCTTTTTAAGAGTGTATAGTCTCCCTTGACTAGATGTTGTAAGGTCTGGACAACATGCTGCTATCAGGGTGATGGTACGAGAAGGTTAGAGTGGACAGCACAATCCTGGGCATTCGGCGCCTGTTGTTCACACCCTCCGTTAGCCCTCTCCATCTGTCACTTCTGGGTTCGGTGTTTTGTCACACAAGTTCCACAAGCTCTTCTGGAGGTGGCACACTGTGAAGTCTCCCAGTCCCAGAGTGCCCTGGAGCTGCGGAGGAGACTTGATCTCTGATCAGAGCTGAATCCTGAGTCACTCGCTCGCTTTTTGTCACATCCTGTCAAGCTTCGCCAGGTTTTGTGTGAACTTCCTTCATGTGCCTGTACGTGAAAAGAAAGAGGTCCTATTTTGGAATCTGGATGATACTGTGCGCGTTAAAGATCGAGGGCGTTCATGAGATCCTAAAATTGTTCAGGAACCAGTTGCCGTTCCCTTCATACCCTGTAAGATAATGAGATGGGGAACTAGAAAGACAGCAGGGGTGGGGGGAGAAAAGAGACAGCAAAACTTTGATGATGGGGAGAGAGCTGAAAAAAAGAAAGAAAAGTGAAAGACATGACTTAGGGAGGAGGAGGGAGAAGATGAAAGGAGAGGTGCCTGGTGGTCAGATGATGCAATTTAACAACAGTCATATGACATTTTCTGCTGCCTGCCTAAAATACACCAGGTAAACAGATACAATCAAACTGTCCGAAAATCAATTACTTTAGTGGGATTGCTCTTGCCCAAAGACATGCTTTAGATGTCTAGAGGTCCCAGAAGGGGCAGGAGGACCCTTTTTAGACTGATATCCTGCCAGGGGTGACCTTTCTCACAAAGGCCACTTCCACTGATGTGCAAATCACGGATCTGAGGCGTCCAATCCTAGAGGCTTTTATTTACATGGAAATCATTTAATAACTTCAAACTTCAGAACTAATTTTCATCCCTAATGTGAATTTAATTAATTTGATGGATAGATAAATAGACATTTGGGTCATATTTCACCTTCAAGAGATACAGTAGTCAACATTTGAAGTTGATTGAAAAAGTGCATCAAAAAATGAGTATATATATATATGTTTCTGTTTTTGGCTAAATGGTCATTACAATTATTTAAATTTTAAAATATAACTTTTTTCATTATATAAGTATAGTCATATATTATAGTAATAAAAAAAATGTGTCTATGATGAATTTTGCAAGAAAGATTCTGTTACTGAACTAAGCTGAGTTAAATGACAATGAATAGAAAAACATTTTATTTGTTTCATAATTGATTTGAATTTATCATTTCACAAATGTATTTTTTCTATCGAAATGCTGCTTTAAAACAATCTGAATTTTATAAACCACTTTATGTCTAAATGCAACTTTAATTGAGAATCACATTAAATTTAAAGCATGTAATAATATCATTTACTGAATAAAATGACCCACTTATGTCAAGAATATATAAATTTTAGATTATTGTAAAATATCATTGATAGGTAGATAGAAGTCAGTATATTTAGCAGAGATAGTTTTATCAGTAGTGCAGCAGAAAGTCTGATATAAACACTGTAGTGCAATCAAGCCAGACAGCGCCAGACAAAGCTTGAATACATTAGTGGTATCTGTAAAAGAAAGAAAACTCATTACTCCTTACTGATGTAACAGCCAAGAATAATCTGTGGTTGGGCACAGCGGGAAGAGCAGGAGACAACGTTTTATTTTCTAATGGCAGCAGGGAAGGTAAATGTCTAGCTGTGCTTCTTTGAACACTATGGTAGAATAAATGAGGGTTTAAAGGAGCTCCAATATTACAGAAAGGAATTGCCCATTATGAAACGATTTTTCCACTGTTCTCTTCTCTCCCAATGAGTCTGACGGCTTTGATCTACCCAATCAGACGCGTAGAGGTCTGGAATCACCTGAGATGGTGTTGATCCCTCCTGCTGCTCAGATGGACTATATATAGATGGACTGCACCAACAAAACCTCCTTCACTGGTTAGCCCTAACACATCACAAATCTACTGTACATTTACAGGATTTTCAAACTTTTTAGTTCAACTATTTATCACTGTGTAAACAAAAGTGGCCAATTCTTACAGTCACAGCTGCTAAATTTTTCGAAATCATCTTCAAAGTAGTCTAATTTTGTTATAACATGAATATTTTACATATGGAAACTAAATAAAGAAATAAAAAGAGAAAACAATATAATAAAATATATATTTTTAACAAAGTAATTTAGAATATTTAATGTAATATGTGTGAATTATATATAGAGGTTAAATGTGTCTATATTGAGACGTTTAATATAAAACAACAAATAAACAAGAAAAATATATTTATATAATTCATGTAATTTTTTTTAATTTACATCAAACTCATTTTTTATGGAAACTAAATATATTTTATTATATTTACTATGCTATTTAGCATATAATATTTTATATAATATAATTTGTATTAATATAATAATAATAATAATAATAATAATAATAAATAACTGATTATTAATCTTGTAAATGTTTAGCTGAAAAGTTTCAATTTAACAAGATGTGTTGTGTAAAGTGTTACCATTATGTTTGACACAGTCTTGTATCCTCACAGTCTTCCCGCTGTAAGGAAGGAAGGTCATAAACCATGAGACACTTAGTGTGTTTCCCGGTCACATCGGCAAGCTGGTTTTGAAGGCAGTGGAGCAGTCAAAGATCACACCTCGAGCTGTGGAGCAAGCTTGTCTGCTGCTTCGTGATTGGTGGCTAGAGAGCAAATGGCCTGTAGAGTCTCTGGGGACCGACACGCTCCATCATTGACACCGGGATCATGCCGAGAATCTTCCAGAGGTAAGACACCTTCATCATCCTCAGAGACACAGAAAACAAGTAATGAAGAGCCCCACAGAGCAGCTAGCACATGTCCTAAGGGCTTCCTGTGGCCTCCATCAGGGCCCTGGGCTTGATTTCCTCAACTCTCTCCTCTCCTCATCAACACAGATCAACTTGAGCAGGGCTGGAGACTTCAGAATGACATCACAAGGAGGTACCAGAGATGGTTTCATGAGAACAATAGTATTTTATTGTATATAAAAAAAATGTTTAATGTACCCTATATAAAACTTTTTGCCCCCTTAATTCCACAAAAATGTTTTAAATAATTGCAAAAATAAAACATTTTGTAATACTTTTATTTTGTGACAAAGTCGAGTGGTTGCAACAACAAGCCTTCACTACACACGGTTGTGTGCAAGTGAACCTTCTCCCCTGCACACTTTAGCCTTTCACAAAAGAGCAAAGCCAAAGAGACTAGCTCACGGGTGGTTTGTCTTTCTAAAGACGCATCCTTTTAAGGATGTCCTACCACCTGTGCGTTCTTGGGTGCAGTCGTTACCTGGTGCCGGCGGATGGTCTCACGTGTCTGAGCATCAAGCACGATGAGGCAGCCTTCATGGAGTAGTCATGTTCCTTGTGTGGAAAGATGGCCGTCGCGGAGTTGTGGACCAGGCTCCGCTACCTGAAAGGGGGCGGGGTCCTCATTCCGCTCCCACAATCTGGTGTTCGCCAGGGGGATCGGGATTGAGTGGAACCCTCCACTGCATCCTGAACCCTCCAGGCTGGACGATTATTACCTGGGAGTGGCTCGTGCTGGTGCACAGGGCCCCACTACGGTGCCTGTCTTCCCGGAGGTGCATTAAGAGCTCACTAAGACATGATCGGAACCTTTCACTGCCAGGAAGCGTCCTAGTGGCTCATCCTCTTTCTGAAAATATTTTCAGAGGCTGCTGGGGCATATGGCGGCAGCTGCAGCAGTGACACGACTGGGCCTGCTCCATATGAGACCGCTTCAACACTGGCTTTTACAACCAAGTCCCGAGGTGGGTGTGGCATCACGGTACCTTCCGGGTAAAAAAAAAAACACAGTCTGCCGTCAAACCTTCTCCCAGTGGTCAGAAATCTTCAGGTTTGGACAGAATACCATCTGCATTGGCACATCAATTGCCTGAAGCTGCTAGCAGTACGTCTAGCTCTGGGTAGCCTCAAAGAGCACCTACAGGGCCATCACATACTTGTCCGCACGGACAACACCGCAACTGTTGCGTACATAAACCATCAAGGTGGTCGACGCTCCCGTTGCATCTCGCCTGCCACCTCCTCCTATGGAGTCGAAAGCATCTGAGGTTGCTTTGTGCCATTCATATTCCGGGTTGTTACAACCAGACAGCCGATGAGCTGTTCCGAGATGTACTTCCTGGAGAATGGAGACACCATCCTCGGATGGTCCAGATGATTTCGAAGATGTTCGGAGCCGCTCAGGTAGACCTGTTTGCCTCTCCAGAGACCTCTCATTCCCCGGGGCCTGCACAAATACAGTATGCATTTCCCCTAATGAGCCTTCTAGCAAAGTTTCTGTGCAAGGTCAAGGAGGACAAGGAGCGGGTAGCCCCTTATTGGCCCACCAGGACCTGGTTCCTAACCCTAACTCATGCTCCTTGCGACAGGCCCTCCTTGGCTCTACTGACTCAGAGATGGGGCACCCACGTCCAGACCTCTGGAAACTCCATGTCTGGTCTCTGGACGGGACGTGGAGGTTCTATGTGACCTACCCCAAGGGGTAGTTAACACAATTTCTTCTGTAAGAGCGCCTTCTATAAGAGCTGTCTAAGCGTTGAAATGGAACCTGTTTGTCGAGTGGTGTTCCTCTCAACGAGAGGACCCCTGGAGATGCCCAATCAGAGTCGTGCTTCTGTTTCTGCAGCAAGAGTTGGAGCAAAGGCTGTCTCCCTCCACCCTTAAAGTCTACGTGGCTGCTATCGCTGCAAACCATGACCACATTGATGAAAGTTCCTTTGGAAAGCACGACCTGGTCATCAGGCTCCTCAAGGGGGGCCAGAAGGTTAAATCCTCTAAGGCCCCCTACAGTACCCTCTTGGGACCTGTCTGTCATGCTTCAAGCCCTACGACAGGTCCCTTTTGAGCCTTTGCAGACAGTTGAGATTTTTATCAATGAAAACATTGCTCCTGCTCGCATTGGCCTCCATCAAGAGGGTCCGGGACCTGCAGGCATTTTCGGTTGATGTTTCGTGCCTAGAGTTCGGACATGAGGATTCCCAGGTAACACTGAGGCCAGGGCCCGGCTATGTGCCCAAGGTTCCCACAACTCCATTTAGAGATCATGTGGTGAACCTTTAAGCGCTCTGCCCTCGAAGGAGGCAGACCCAAACCTGCTGTTGCTGTGTCCCATCTAAGCACTCAGATGCTACGTTGACCGCACACAGAGCTTCAGGACCTCAGACCAGCTCTTTGTCTGTCATGGGGGACAGCAGAAAGAAAATGCCGACCCAAACAGAGGATGGCCCACTGGATAGTGGATGCCATTACTCTGGCTTATCATGCACAGGGTGTGCCCTGCGACCTCAGTGTACGGGCTCACTCAACAAGAAGTGTAGCTTCGTTCTGGGCATTGGCACGCCGCACCTAGCTTGCAGATATTTGTAGAGCTGTGGCTTGGGCGACACCTAACACGTTTGCTAGGTTTTATAGCTTACGTGTGGACCTGGTTGCGTCCCATTTTTTTTAACCTCAAATGGGTAGTGACACGGAGTGGTCTGGGTTCGATCGGCTTGGCAAAGCATAAGTCTCCAGAGTGTCCAAATATTGCAGACCCTTTTGAGTTCCTCCATTCCCCATTGGCAGCCAGATGTTGCGGAGCGTCTGGCACCAGGCCTACGAGGCGACGAATCCCCTGAGAACCGCTAGAGGGCTGAGACCCCTTGAGTGTTACCCTTCGAGGATCTCATGTGGTATTCACGGTTTAAAAAAAAAACGTGTCCCCCAGCAGTCTGCCATCTATGAGGGTTCAATCACCTTCTATATTCCATTTGCATTGAAATGGAACGTATTGACGTATTGTAACCCTTGTTCCATGAAGAAGGGAACGGAAACATCACGTCCCGTTGCCACGGATCTGTAGTGCTACTAGGGGGCCGTGTCCCTAAAACTAATGAACGCTTAATCCGCTGTCTTCTTATACTCGCGCTGCGATCATCTGCAGCTGAATGTTAATCAATAATTTCATTGGTGTGTTTTAATACATGCGGAGTAGATTGGACATCTCGAAGCACAATTCCTATTCGTCGGTCACCGTCTCCGTTCCCTTCTTCAGGGAGAAAGGGTTACAATACCTAACCAAGATGTTTTCGGCCTTGTCCCTTACATACAGAGATCTCTCCAGTTTCTCTGAAGCTGTTGAGGATGTTATGCAGTGTAGACGATGAGATTTGCAAAGCCTTTGAAATTTCACATTGAGGAATGAGGTTAAGTTTTCCACAATCTTTATGTGCACTCTTTCACTGCCTATCTTTACTTCTGAGAGACTCTGCCTCTCTAAAACATCTAGTTTATTGCTAATCATGTTACAGATGTCAGTTAACATAACCTGTTGCTAGATGTAAACGTATATAATAGCATTATATTATATTCTAAAAGTAAAAGTACTTACAATGTGTGTATATGTATATATATATACTGTATATATATATACACAAACACACACAAACACACATGTATTAATGAACATAGCAGTAGTGATTTACCCCCGACATCTGAGTCACTGAAGACATGGGGGATTAATGTTATGTTTGGTTCTGAAGGAAATGCAGCCTTACCTACAGAAGCAGTGAGTATAATTTATTTTAATGAATCTTTGCAAATAGTCTTATCTAATAATATGCTAATTAGCAAGTTTCACTATGAATACGGCTAAAAAAGATCCTCTGACAGTGCCTCGGGAAAGAGGGGCGGGGTCAGCAAAGCTCCTGAAGATTTAAAGGGGAAGTACACAGAACAGAGTGATTTCTAAAGAGCTGTTTTTGACAGGGTAAGATTTGCTTTTTTTAACACTATCTCTGAGAAATTTTAAAACAAAATATATTACAAACTTTCCATTAAGACTCTAAAGAATCATATTAGCTTGTGGAAAATTGGCTTTGTATGACTCAATTTATCTTCAGTGCTGTCTATTGTTCCACTCCAGCATCCCTGAAATTATCTGTCCTTTCTGTCTACCCCATGGAAAGTCCTGCAGTGAATAGCAGAGTATGTCTCTAGCAATTAGTGGCTGGCAAAGTGCTACTTTTGTGCTTAGATTAAATGTAATTTCCAATTGATGACACTCATTTACAGCATTATACACACAGCAGTGAAAGGTCTGATGTGGTCTACGTATGAGAAGTTCCTTTGAAAGTTCAGACAAAGCCATGATGGGACATGAGAAAAATAAAGCATTATGGTAATATAAAAATGTAAGAGAAACCAGGATGTACTGTAAGTGAAAAAGATGCATGTCAATTTTCAGTCTGAGGCACTTTTTACAGCAAAATTTAAATATGAAACTTTTAGAAACTATGCTTCATCTATTTTTAAACAGTTTTATTCTTGAATTAAGATATGATCTTAGGGCTTTAAGATTCAAGTAGATCTCAGAATTATAATGATAGTAGATGTGATTTTGTGGTGTAATGAGGGTTCAAGAGTTCTCGTATCCAGGTAATAGAATTTGAATAGCGCAAATTTGGCGAGCTGTCTGGGGAGCGAGCCGGGAAAACAGCGGACTCCGAACCCTAGGGAAAAGAACCCTAGCGAGGGTGAGCTTAAACTTTTGGGAGTCAAGGGTGATGCCCAAAAATTCGATGTTAGTACTGGGGCCCAAGGTTTTTTCCTGGGCGATGGGAATACCTAGTTTATTCAAAATTTTGAGGACAGTGGAAAGGTCTGCTGCTGGCGGGGCGTGGGAGGGTGAAATGACGAGGAAATCGTCGAGGAGGTGAATGAGATGGTGTATTTGGTCATTATTATGGAGAATCCAGCATATGGCTTCCGAGAGCGTGGCAAATATTTTAGTACTGCTTTTGCATCAATCTAGTATACTGTATTCATACACACAAACATTACCATTCAAAGTTTGAGGTTAGTACGTATTTTTCTTATGTTTAGGTGTCTCATATTTACCTATAGACTGCATTTATTTAATCAAACTTAGAGCAAAAATGGTAATATTGTAAAGTATAATTACAATTTAATAAAACTCTTTTTAATTAGAATGTATTTATAATTGTGATTTATTTCTGTGAGGCAAAGCTGAATTTTCAGCATTGTTCAATATCCTTTAGAAATCATTCTAATAAGTTGATATGGTGTTCGGGCAACATTTTTTTTTATTTTTTTATTATTATTATCAGTATTACTGCTTTATATGTATTTGTAAACCTTTGGTAATTAGAGTGTTTAATTTAAACATTAATATTTTGTAAAATTGCAAATGCTGTGTTAACCATTGCCATTTCAAAATTGTGGCATAAACAGGTAAACATTTTCTTGTTAACAAAATATATATATTAGGGCCGGGACTTTAACACGTTAATTTAGATTAATTAATTACACAAAAATAACGCGTCAAATTTTTTTAACGCATTTTAATCGCACCGCGGAACGTTTATCACTGGATGAGTTTCGGCGGACGGATTATACTGGAGAACCAACTACCGTTTATAATGTTCTGAATGTACTTAAGTGGGGATGCATCCATCCAGATCGGGCGATATGTTTGCTCGTTTTGTCAGTAAAGCCGTCATGTAATCAGCGGTAAATGCCATCAGGTGCGTGATTTCACATTGAGCCGTATATACTAAACGCAGCGGTTGTTCACTGATGAGCTGCGCAAATCCACGCTGATAATGAACATGTTCTGTGCAGCTCGTAGTATACTATATACGGCTCAATGTGAAATCACGCACGTCACAATATTGGTCTGTTGGACTTGGTTGAACAAAAACAAACAATATTTTGTTGCTTAAGCTTATGTATTCAGTCATTATTCAATGGTATACTAAAAATCCATTTGAAAAAAAACTTCTCACTGTTCTCGGGTCAAATATTTATATGCGATTAAAATGCAATTAATTTTAATTAATTAATTACAAAGCCTCTAATTAATTAGATTAATTTTTTTAATTGAGTCCCGGCCCTAAATATAACATAATGCAATATAACATACAAAACTATGTGTGTAAAGCAGCCCAGTCGCACGTTTTTTTTCTTGGCACAGACACAATTTTTACTCGACTTTCGTGAGTCCAGCATGAATGGATGAATCCATGGAGTCATGCTGGACTCACGAAAATAACGTGTAATAAAGTGTAAAGACCTTACATAATAAGTTGTTATGATTTTATAACCTTAGAATGACCTATTTATATCTACATTCAACTCATATACAAAAAAAAAGAACATTTGATGCAGACAGACAACGGCAGAAATCCCGGATAAATACTGGTGTGGCTTTTACAAGATGGAAGGCACTTATGTGGGAGAAATGTTTTCAAAGTTGCCTGTTTTCTGCTGAACGATAAGTTAGTACAACATTAGCAATTAGCAACATTAGCATAGTGAAAGCTGTTGTTTAATAGCTTATATTGCAAGATGGACATAACCGCAGAGACAAGAATATTTTTTTCCATGTCAGTGTTAAAAAATATGCCAAATTGGTAGACGTCGCCCAACCCCACTAACTGTCATACAAAAGATCTAACTAAAGTCAGCAAATAAACTTAAGACAATGAGTGACAATAATATTTGCAATAACATTGGTCTACTGAATAGTAGTAAATATAATTCTTTGACCTACATTTGTACAGAAACCTCATCGCTTGTGTCACAACCCGCACCTTTGTGGCTCCCTCCGGAACACAGCAGCGGGAACTTTCTCCAGAATATTAGTTCCTACCCGGACTCTTTTCACCCACGTACCTTGCTCCCTTCCTGTTTCTCCTTCCCGCGTTTGGAGGCCTTTAAAAGCCGTGTTTGGACATTCACTC
>JAUCNO010000318.1:2334054-2348775 GCA_032353835.1 Enteromius viviparus | reverse complement strand
TCTTTAGGACTAATTGCTTGCTGTTTTCCCCACATGTACGTCGCTTTGGATAAAAGCGTCTGCTAAATGAATAAATGCAAATGTAAATGTAAATAAATAGATATATGTAGATATAATGGATAAGAGATGGTCAGAGGGAAAAATCAATCACACTGTGTGGCTACACCATTTTACCACAACATTAAAAAGTGTTGTAAATGAGCAGTAAGGACAGCTCATAAAAGAGAGCACACGGCTGACAGAAGATCACAAATCCCTGGCAGTAGATCTGACCTCGCCTCGCTAAAGCTCCTCTTCACAATGCATTATTCAAACAAATAACGAGAGCATGGGAACCGCATTCCCAAGTCACTGGTGGTCCTCACGTGTGTGAAACTGTGGGAGGAGGGCATTCATTCGGAGTGTATACATTCAGAAGAGTGACTCTCAGCATCAGAGAACCGTCTAAACGGGTTACTATGGCACGCTGGCTGGGAAGAGCCAGCCTCCACACAATGCACTCTGGGACGGCGTATCCCTCGCTGCACGGCACAGTTAAACTGCTCTTTGAACATGTTTGAAAGAGTATTAGAACAGAGATTCGGCACAATACCATTTCTTTCCTTTTACACTCACTACACCGCTGATGCTTAAATAGAATTTTGTCAGATAATAATGAGGGAGCGCTTTAAGAAATTAGGCTTTTATTCAAACAATATGAGAGAGAAGGAAATGGTGCAGGCGCTTCATTAGAAACTAAATTAATTTTTTAACGACTTTCTGAGCTGGTTCATCTTAGGCTAACCTCCACCTTCACACTGTTACTCTATATTAACGAATCATTAAGTTATATAATATACTTCATGATAATATATTAAAGGTTTTGTAAGTAATTTTTAAAAAAAGCTTTAGAAAACAGAATAGGGCGTAAAAAAATAAAAAAAAAAACAAATAAATATATAAATATAATGTGCATGAGTTTCAGCAAGTGGTGGATGGTTATAAATTTAAATTACTTCCTAAATAACCTACAATAAAATAAATATGATTCATTTCTAATCAATTATTGTATAAAACGACTCAACATTTAACAGTCAAATTAGTCAGTGATTAATTATATATATATATATATATATATATAATTAGAAAATACTGAATTTTTAAATTAAGACAAATTTGCATACTTTGCATGCATATATAGCTGCAGAAATGGTAAATATTTATTAATTCAGTTTATCAATTATGAATAACTTTAATCAGTTTAATTTTATGCTGCTTCTCTTTCTAAACTGTGCATCAGAAAGCAATAAAACTCATCAACCATCATCTAGAAATGCACAGAAATATTACTATATACACAACAGTATATACTAGTAATTTCATTAACAAATTAATAATTTATTAACCAAGATGGGTGAGTTTTCAACAGAGGCAATATCAGCTTTGAAGAGCTCTGAACATGACTTACAAAGCCTTGTCTTTTCATTTTGACTTTCCACATAACACCGGCAGCAATCACAAAACCACATCTGCCCAAATCATGTGAAAGACAAATTTCTTTTAGTAATAACATCATGTTTTTAGATTACCTCTGATGGCTGGCAGTAACTTTAGCTCTGCCCATTTCAGACAACTGGGATTTTTGAAGGAAATCTGGTTCTGGGAACTCTTTTAGGATGCAGGAGTAGGGTGATTGTAGAACAGTATGTGCATAAACACTCAGAAGAAGCAGAAGATAAAACAACCCAGTGATAAGAAAGGAAGCTCAGCCGCCCGTCTCGCCCGCGCTGCATTTCTGTCTTTATTGCTACAAGTAATGGAGACAGGCGGATAAGTTTGCACTGATGGATTCCAAATTAGATGGAGAAAGATTTTTTAAATGGACGTTAACAGCATATTGGTGACATTAACAAGCCTGTCTGCTTCAATGGAGGCTCCGTTGTCCTTTGACTAATGGATTTCATATTGAAAGTTTCACAAGACACTTTTTGGGTTTGTTTTATCAATCAAGTGAAATATTTATAGTACTGATGTGCTTCTCCGAGAAATTAATCCTGGTTACTGGCAAAGAAACATATTACAAAGGGCTTGACAACAGTTACAGGAGAGCATCCTTGAAAAGTTGTATGTGAAGTACTTGTGAAGTATTGTGAATTGCAAAATATTCGCTGTAAAAAAATACTGTGGTTTAACAGTAAAGAACTGTGAAGATGCTACAGTAAAAACATGTTAAATGTTTAAATTCCTGTAAAATTTGTAAATAATAGCATGTTTGGCATGCTGTCTGGGGGCAATCCAGAAGCTCTGTGGACTCCGAGCCTTAGTGGTATGAACTCTAACGAGGGCAGAGCTCGCTGTCCGGATCAAACCCAGCCTGCCCTATATATAGGATAGAGGACCACAGCCAATCATTCGCTTCCCAAATAATGCATGGCGTTAGAGGGATGCTGGATGAATGGTTTGGCTTTGCCACACGTTTTTTTTTGGGAGGGAATGATAGATTTATGGGCAGGACTTAAGATGGGTTAGGGAGCCTTTGCGGAGGCGGGGTGGGGAGGATACCTCTGCGGAGGTGGGATGGGAAGGGACCCTCTGCGGAGGCTGGATGGACAAGAGGCCTCAGCAGTGGCACAGGTACAATCTATTCAATGTGATGGGGAGGGGTTTTACGGCAGAGGTGGGTGGAAGGGGCCTCTGCTGAGGTGGGACTTGGGGGACCTCTTGGGAGGCAGGAAAATGGCAACCTCTGCAGAGGCGATAGAGGAGAAACCTAGGCGCAGATTTGGAGCCTTTGCGAGCCTCTGCAGAGGCAGCCGACGGGAAGCCACGAACAGGAGGATATAGAGGGAGGACTTTTGTGCTGGCTGGGCCTTGGGAAGGGCTTGAGACCTTTGTGAAGGTGGGGGCCTCATCGGAGGCAGGGAGTGCACGAGCTTTGCCGAGGTGGGGAATGCAGGGAGCCTCAGGCAGAGATGGGTAGTGGAAAATCTGCTCAAGTTTTGCTTGCGAGGATTGGGATAAATAAAGGAAACCATCTGTTGCGATAGAAACCTCCGAAACAGAGGGGGCTGCGTTGGTGAATAACTAGATGTCTGGGCAACTAGAATATCGTGGTAGAAGCAGGAATGGCTGTTCCATTGTGAAAGAAATGAGACCTAGATCTGCAGTTTGTGGAGGCAAGGGGCTGATGGGGGATTTTGTCTTCAAGGAAAGGGACTGAGGAGGTGAGAGTAAGGAGCTGGGAAATTAAGGGCCGGCCTTGTGGGATTATGCGAATGGCGAAGCTTAAGTGTCCTAGAACTGACAGGAGTTCTCTTTTGGAGCACAGAGGGTTGGTAAGGAGATTGGAAGTGATCAGAATGATCCTGATGACTTTTTCTTTGGGAAGGGAAGCTTGAAATTTCTGAGAGTCTAATACCCAGAGATTCGATACTTGTGCTGGGACCTAAGGTTTTATCGTGGGCTATAGGAATTCCGAGGTCTGAAAAGACTTTTTGTATTTTATTAATAACAGAGCAGATTGTTTTGGATTAAAAAAAAACATGTTAGAGCGGTGAGAGACGGCGGGGAGCAGATTGAAAAAGAGTAGGGATACTTGGAACATAACCGGTAGATTTAGGCAGGTCATGCTTGAAAGGAAGGGAAGGGTTAATGAAGGGACATTAATGAAAAAAGTGAGTCCGTGTGGGAGGGTCCAGGTACTTGATTATTATGTATTATGTTTGATGGATATTTTTATCTTTTCACATATTCATTTCACAGTTGTGACGAATCAGAGGCAGCTAATTGGTGTTTTGACTCGCCCGGCGCAATTGTCTCTATTCCTGTCAGGCTGATGAGTGATTGGATGATTGATTCTCCAGTGTGATGCGGCACGGACACGCGGCTGATTAGACACCAGAGGGATCGCACTACACTGCAGCAGGGGCCGATCTTTAAGAAAAGCAGCACCTGAAGATTGTAATCAGAGACGACGGCTCTCACACAGCGGCCCGTGTGTCGATGCCACCAATCAAAAACTTGTCAGGGCAGATTTATTCAATCAGAATGTCCTTAACTACGTTTGATTGAAAATGAAGGCAAGGAAAATAAAATCTGATCATCAGTGATATTTTAAGCATATTTTTTACACTGATGATTCTCAAAATTAGAATTAATTTTTTTGTTGTTGCTTTTATTTGATCAAAAATACAGTAAAATGTTATATAATGTGAAGTATTATTGCAATTTAAAATAATTTATATTTATTTAACTGTTTTAAAATGCATTTTTTTTCTTGTGATGCAAAGTTGAATCAGCTTGAAAACAGTTTTTAGTGTCACATAATAAGTTACTCCAAAATGCCTTACTGTATTTTTTATTAAATAAACACAGCCCTTGTGAGTATATAGGACACATACAAATATTAAAAACATACAAAAAAATTTAATTAAATCATTTTAACCGTTCCAAACTTATGTTAAGATATTTCGACCATTAAGTCATATTTTACATTGCCATATAGTTCTTATCAAAAAACACATTTTACCTTAATTCTCATTCTCCTTATATTCACAATAAATGAATAAATAAAATAAATGAATATGTTTTTGTCACTTTCACTCATACACTTGTTTTGTCTGTCTATCTCCGTGAATTGTCCTTTACAACAGTCTGGCTGGCTGTCGTTGTAACTGGATTGTCACAGTATTGTCACAGAGGATGAAAAGGGTTGAAATAACACAAACAAACAAACAAACCGACCGACGCACCAGCAAAATGTATAATGAGCAATCAATGGCTTGAGAATAAGCATGTAATATGAATTTAAACCTCTCTGCCTGGATTAATCCAGCATTCTGCGCAAGAGAACAAGTGAAACAGTACAGTCCCGACTGGAAAAGCCGATTAAACTGAGTTTAAAAAGAAACTGAAGTGGTTTGCAAAAAACAGCAAAAAGAGCAGGAGAAAAAAAAAAGTGTGGGAAGAATTATTCACAAACGGACAACCCAGAAATGCATGATAAGAAAAGTGAGAAATGGTGGTCCGTTGTGAGTTTTGACTCACGCCTAAACATACAATACGTGACAGAATGAGAAGCTCATTCAGTTAATTGAATGAGGCCTTCTGTAATTCCCAACACAGGCACACACTTAAATCCCGCCAGACTGAGTTTGACATGGAAAGTATAAGCATGTCAATACCTGTGAAGCATGACTGATAGTATGAATCACACACACACACACTTTATGTCTCCATATGAAGAATATATTTGCAAAAACATTGTGCTAGTTAGCTATTTTTACTTATATTTTACCTAATCAAAGCAGTTAATAGGAATGCACAATGAAATAACATGATTTTGCCTTGCTCAAGGGTCTCACCTCAGTCGTGGTATTGAAGGTGGAGAGAGTGCTGGTTATTCACTAACCTTACCCACAATCCCCCTGGGACTCAAACCCACGACCTGGATTACAAGTCTAACTCCCTATCCATTAGGCCACGACTGCCCCTAATGCATATCTCATATCTCAGCCACTTGAATGAATGGAAGACTAAAAGAGCAAACAAAGACAAGAGTCACATCACAGGAAATAAATCAGATAAAGCACACATGGAAGAGGTTTCATGAAGAGCTGAGCTTCATCCAGCTGGATATCATGGTCGATAAGCAGTAAGGACACAATTTGCTGAAAACTATTAGATATTTTTTTTATACTGATTATTTGACATAATATTAACCAAGCATAAGAAGCTCACTGATTTTGACCGCTGACAGGTCCGGACCTTCTGGACTGTGTTTAATTTCATACCATAAAAATAATTAATATTTAATTGATTTGTTTAAAAAAGGTTTTAAATAATTATAATTATTATAATTTATTTATTTATTCAATTATATATAGTCTTTATATATAATTTAATCAATTAATATAGTTTTTTAATGATTATTGCAAAAAAAAATTACCAAAATTGTATCAGTATATATATCCCAAATTTCAGTAATAGGAATCATAAACAAGCCGTATAAATACTTTACAAACAAGTTGTGTCACATTCCAAGTCTTTATGCAAAGAAGAGAGTAAAATTACAAGGTTTTAATCACTAAAAATGATCCTGCTCCATTAACGTGCCCACATCTCATTCAGAAAACATACTCCTGTCCCATAGCCCATAGCAATCGATCACGAGACATGCAAGAGCCAATGGCATTTCACAAGCAACGTTGACGCAAGCTGCATTTTTTGAAACCCGCACAAATAGCAGCATCTGCCTGTTATATCTTGTGTTTTATTGACATATGGTAGGTTTAGGGGTTGGGTTAAGTGCTCATAAACGTGTAAATAATATCAGTATTGAGGTTCAAAACTTGTGTAAAAAGTGACTTGTGCCTATAGCCTTAGATGCTGGAATGATGTTAAGAATGAAATACATAAATAAATACATATATTATTTTTTTTTTTTTACATAAATATTGTTTTACACTGAATGACTGAATGATTTTCACATTTGTCATAAATATCATACTCTATTTATCATCTAAACCTTAACCTAAACCATTACATCTCTTGATGTAGAATAAAGTTAAGCTTACTGGACCTGAACTTATTTTGTGTATTTTATCTCCATAATGATGGCCTGACGCAGCTATGACCAGATTAAACATGTTTCAAAACACAACTACTAGCAATTTTCCAGCAGGGCTGTGTTTATACAGTATTTTCAAGCTTAGTTTGGATTTCTCTTGTTTAGAACCAAGTATTATTCAGTGTCATGTCAAAACCAAAACACTACAGACAGTAAGACAGAGAGAAAGAGACAGAGAGAGAGAGAGAGAGAGAGAGAGAGAGAGACGGAAATGCAGCATAATCACACCACTTAACACAGTTATGGGAAGAGAGCAAAAAAAATCAATCTTGAGATGCGAGTGGTTTAGAAGTTGTTTTGAAATATGTATTCCACCTGCAAAGGAGGCTTTTGAATTAAACAGGGCCGGATTGGAGGAAAAGCAAAGCTGGATGCAAACGCTCCTGATGTATATTTCATGAGCGTACAGTGAGTGCTGGTTTGTATATCGTCACTGTTCAGATAAGATAGCGCTCACTGACTCCATGTGCCATAGTACTTCTGTCATCTGCCAAAAGTCTGCAAAATACAAGGCTGCTTTTGAAGGAGAACAGGGCAAGATAAGGGCAAAATAGTGTTTTTAATTAAATATATTCTAGGTTGGGTGACCTGCTGTGGATGGCAAAATGTCAAAAGTCAACTTAAGTGCTCCAACAATCACCAACCTCATTTATAAAAGATTTCTGAGAATCACTCACAGTAACATTGTTCCTGTGTGACATGCATACTACATTCAAAACAGAAACAAGTGACTTTTCAGACACGTCTCCCATTGTGCATGATTTATTCAAAAATTTACTGAAATATATTGCTTAAAAACTACCCCCAAAAAGTTACCTTACCATAAACAAGAAGTTTCACGTTTGTAGCTGTTATATAATGTACATTTAACAGGATTTTTTTTTTATCAAACAAGGGTAGTTTTGAAAGTATTACAATTGAGATACAGGCCAAAAACTAAAAAAATTAAATACAATAAAAAAATTGTTTTTTAAAAATGCATATGATTAGAATCAGCATCATTTTGGTCATTTTGAAAACAATTGAACTTATTTCATTAAAAAGTTACAAATCAGTATAGAACCTGTCGGTTGTCACAATATTAAAATTATTATGAATTGCGACCGCATTTCATGTTGACTTTAACATCAGGATGGTTTAAAGCACACATTTTAAGGCACATTGCTTCTCTTGATGGGTGATAAAAGAGCTGCAGTAAAAATCATGAAGTCGTTGTCCCATAAAATCACGAGTGTGTTAATGGGATTTCACTTGCACACACACACACACAGATGGAAATCTACAGTGTTTTACAGTCAGACAGCACTGAAACATGCACTGGTGGTCTTCATCTCTTGTTAAAGTCAGGGAGACATCTTACTGCCTGACCACTAACCACCTCACCCAGTACAAACTAGATACTGATAACCCTCATAAACACTTCCACACGACTCAGTGACCTAAACACAGTGTTTATAAAGATCAATACTATGTTACGACAGGATGTATCGCCTCATATAACCCTGCAAAGCTGCTTAAGTACACTAAGCTGCTGAATCATGTCTTTCAGAAAACAGTAAAAATAAAAAAATAACTTAAGTTAACATATAAAAACTAAAAGGCAAAAATAATAATGAATTAATAGGGAAAACATATTATTAATAGCTATTAAAGGTAAAATTATTTTTACCTTTAATATATATTTTATTATTTCATGTTGTCTCATTTTAGCTTAAGTTGCCAGTTTTTGTGGGGTTATATATATATATATATAAAGCTTTCTTTTAAGTTTAAAATTTTTATTTAAATTATTGTTGCACATATAAAAATAGACATTAACATAAAAAATTAATAACATTAGAAAGTCTTTACTGTACTTCTGGCCAATTTAATGAGTTTTTGCTGCATGCAATAATAAATATACACAATTAAAAAAAACAACTACATATTTGAAGAGGATGGGTGCTGGTCTAATTCAGTTGTGAAGTCTGGCAGAAGTTATGATGGCTATCATCACTCATAGCAGCTGGAATGGCTGGAAAGCATCTTTATCTTTCTGCTGATTTGGGCCTGACCACTCTGGCTCTAAAGAAGCAAGACTCCATCACGCTCCATGATCAAACCTTCTGCTAGGGCCAAAAGCTGTCCTTTGTTTCTTTTGCATGATCTAATGATGCTCCATCTCGGGTACAAGTGAAAACTCTGTGTCTGAGAGTTACTGGAAGTGACAGTCCCTCGTCTCAGGGAGATGCTGGCGATGCTATAACTGCTATAAATGATGGTCCCGTTGAAGTATTGTGCTGTGTAAGGCCTGTTACTGCCACGACCTCAACCGCGATTCGCTGCAAGGTGGCCACTTCATAAGTGCCAAATTCCCTCAGAGGATCAGAGGGCAAATGAAAGAGGTGAACAGCACATTAAACTGCCTGCTCTAATAAAAAAACTGAAGGTGTAATGGAACATCTCCACTTTATTTTGCTCCTCACTCCAACCCTCTCACATAACTCCAAAGTCTTTTGTTATGTAATTATTTATTTATTACTTATATTTTTATAATTATTATTAATTGAATCCAAAAGAAAGTTTTTGTTTATATAGTATGTGTGTGTGTGATAAGCGTGTATATACTGTATATAGTGTGTATTAGCATGCATAACATTACATTCATATAATTTACATTATATATTTAATATATAACCATAACATATATATGTATATCTTAAACATACACGTGTGTATTTAGATTTTTTTTTTTTATTCAAGGGTGCATAAATGACATAAATGCATATTGATATACAAAATATTTCAGATAAATGCTGTTTCTGAACATTAAAAAGATTTCTGAAGAATCGTGTGACACTGAAGACTGGAGTAATGAGGCTAAAAAATTTTTTTGCATCACAAGAATAAATAACATTTTAAAATATACTCACTGTAACATCCACACCAGGCTCCATCCCTACTGGCACACAGAGATCACAATCCCCGGAGTTCTAATCATCATCACCTGGTCTGCTCACCTGCCTTCACTTCCCAGCACTATGCACACCCCTCTTAAGCACACACCACACTGCAGTCAGCGTCCAAGCTCGTTCACACGTAGAGGACAAAATCTTACCTGTGTATTCTCACCTGCTAATACTTACCTTGTCTTCCCAGAAGTCTCCGTGAAGTCCTGCTGTCTCCTCAGTGTCTCCCTTGCTCCATCCTGTCTCCATCGTCGTCCCATCGTCATCTTGTGGTCGTCATTATCTGTGGTCGGATCTCCGAATCCCCCCTGAAACAAGAAAGACTTTTGAGTTACCTTTACACTATTCCCAGATTTGGAAGATTTTCAGTTTGATTACCTTTGTTGAAGTTCTTGTTAATAAACTCCTTTGTTGATTTTACCTACCTGACTCCGCCCATACGTTACACTCACATAGAAAACTGTTTTAAATTGCAATACTTTTTCACATTTTGAATCTGTATTTTTAATCTACCAAAGCAGAATAAAGGGGCAGTATATTGTGCTGATTCAGGCCCACAACAAGCTAGCTCTCTCCCTCTGAGCATGTACAAGCAGTCGACCTCCTTCTGAGCTTTTTATAGCGGTATCAAGGGGTGCAGAAGAAGAGCAAAGGTTTGTCATCTTCAGATTTCTGATGGTGCAATTTGACTTGATGTATCCTTCCTGTCTCCAGTAGAAACAGACAGCTTTTTTCTTGTGCATCTGCATTTACAGAACCTCTTGTGACACTACTGGGAGCATTCAACTCCCAAGAGTTATCCCTAGTTCTACATCAAACCCTAAAGGAATAGTTCACTGAATATTTACTCACACTTAAGCCTTCCAAGATGTGGGTGAGTTTGTTTATTGATGGGAACAGATTTGCAAAGATTCAACATTCCATTACTTCCTCACCAATGAATGCTCTGGAGTCCAAACATCTGATAAAAACACCACAATAATCCACCTCACTCCTGTCCATCAGTTATCATCTTATGAATCTAAAAGCTGCATCTTTGTAGGAAACAAATCCATCATTAAGACATTTTAACTTCAAACTGTCACTTCTGGCCAAAATGCAAGTTCATAATCCATAATAAAGTCCATCTCCTGTTGTCCTCTTACATCAAAATCCAGACACTTTTTTGTAAACAGTGCTTGATTTATGCATACTTACCTGAATCGCCTTGAAAAGCAAAAGGTTGCATGTTTGTAAAAAAAAAACTAATCCATAATTATGATACTTTTAATAAACGGTTACGTCTGGCTAAAATACGAGTCATTTTGTCAGAAGCATGCATAAATCAAGCACCGTCAACAAGTATGTGGTTGGATTTTGATGTGAGAGGACAACAGGAGATGGACTTTATTATGGATTATGAACTTGCATTTTGGCCAGAAGTGACAGTCTGAAGTTAATGATGTCTTAATGATGGATTTGTTTCCTACAAACATGCAGCTTTTAGATTCTGATAACCAAGACTGGCTGATTGCTGATGACTTGGGCGGGAGAAAAATATGGCGTAATATTAATTTTTGGTTGAACTTTTCTTTTAAGGGAGAGGCCATTCTAGTGTGACTACTTTATATCTATACCAGGGCTTCTCAAATTATCCCCTGGAGATCTGAAGCACTGCAGAGTTTAGCTCCAACCCAGATAAAACTCACCTACCTGTGATTTTCTAATGATCCTTAAGACACTGATTAGCAGGCTCAGGTGTGTTTGATTAGAGTTGAAGCTAAACTCGGCAGTGCATTGAACCTCCAGTGGAAGATTTGAGAAACCCTGGTCTATACCATTCATTTAAAATCATCTGCTTGCCTTTCTAAAAGAATACAGGTTTTAGCATGAATAAAGTATATGTTCTGCCTTTTCTCTCCTTTTCATCTTACCTTTTCATCCTACACCATTTTAAAGACACCATCATCATTTTCCATGTATGTGAGCAGGAACAGAGAGTCTCATTATCATGTTCTTTTCTTCCTCTGAGTTTGGTTTTGTTCCCCACAGTGTGTTGACATCTCCTGCCACATACTTTGTCCTGGTAACCAATTTAGTTTCCTGTCACTCAAATATCATCAGCATACTTCGGTGTATGTGCCTGTAATATGACATGTAATACAACAGTCACCTGTAGCTTGATTTTCCTGTCACTCTTTGATCACATGAATATTTCTTCCTCTTTTCCACCTTCTCTTTTAGCATTTCTTATAATCTCACAGGCACCTTGTGCTGCAGCTAAAGCAACCATAATTGGCACAAAATATCCCTTTTATGATTAATGAAGCTCCAGGAGCTATCTGTTCTGCCATCGTGTTAAACACTGCACCATACTGCGTAGAGAAAATAAAAGAAGCAGACAGAAAAAGAGCAAGGAAGTACAGTACACTGCCGACATATGGAGAACAAAGAAAAGTAGCTTTATAAAATGATGATTGACGTATGATATATATGTATATATATAATCACATAACAATAAAATAAAGATTATATAAAATACAAATATTGGATGGAAAACTTAAAAAAAAAAAATTATTGAATTAAATAATTATATTATTTTTTGTAACATTAAACAAAATTATTTAAAAAAATGAAAATAAAAAATATTTTTAAAAGTAAAATAATTTAAAATATAATCTATAACATTATAATACAGTATATGTTAAAAATAATATTAACAATATCTTTAAATATTTAAATATAAGTTTTAAATAAAAACAATATCTAAATAAAACACTACATTAGATGCACAGTAGCTGGAGTCTCTTGAACTTCAGGTCTGAAGTTCCTCTAGTTGTTATTTTACACACTCTTGTCATGTTTGTCTTATGGTTTGAGATATCAATCATGTCTGCAGCACAAATGAATTTAATATTTAGTGTTCGGGGTTTGTTCAAATCCCAAACCCTAAGTATGAGCAACAGCATCGCTCGCTCAGGCAAAAGCAATTTCCCTCAACTATAAGTACACGGAATAGCCTTTTTCCAGGTTGCATTGAGATTGTTTATTAGGCTATATTTATTTCATGAGGATAAATAGTGATTTCTCTTCAGTGTCACTGCCTGTATACAAGGAACGTCGCAGCCATGCAAACGAGATTTCCTCAGGTTTACATGTGTAGAGATCCACTGGGATCCAGATCCGTGCTGCAGGGTTTGACGTATGGAGCGTGTGTTCCTCGTGTCAGGACTCCAGGGTGCTCTTCCTCACTGTAATAGGCTCTAGGACTATCCTGGACTATGTCATGTCTACCTTACACTGAGGCCAGCGGCTCCCAGCAGAATATATTATTAGAGATATCCATCACAGACTGCAGTCATTCTACCGCACTGTCTGTATAAACGAGCGAATCTCATGAAGAAATGTCCAGGTCAAAATAAGATATTATATTTCATCTTAAAGAACTTCTTAAAGGGCCCATAAAATAGAAATTGCATTTCTGTGGCAGTTCAGTCTATGCCATTAGCTTTTAACAACATGTAGTGTACCACCCAAAATTCTGATTTCAAAAAGAAATGCATATTATTTGTCATTGCATTTGTCATTATTACATACAATATTTGAAATGTGTTTTATTCATTATAAATATTATTAGTGTGATTTTATTGCCATTGAGATTTATAATGGCAATTTGAGCTTTTTAGCATTTTTATTCTGATCCAGTTTTTTTTTTTATTAAATATTTTTTAATTTGTCAAAGGTTTTGTAAAAGTTGTTTATATATAGTGTACTTGCATATTTTTTTGTTTATATATTTCTTAGTTCTATTATTTTTTTATTTATTTTTTTATTTAGTATATCAGCTAAATTGAATTAAAAATTTAAATTAAAATAAATAATTTTAGTAAATTAAAACTTATTATTTAAAATGTATTATTATTAATTATTATTACTAAATAAGCCAAATGCAGTTAGATTAAATGGAATGCACAATGAAAAAAAAACCTTGATTGTTAAAAAAACAGTGAAGAGTCAAAAAATGAAAGTCAAAAGAAGAGGTCAAACAATGGAAAAAGACAGAAAGCATTGTGTTTTGTGTGATTAATAGATGTCTCCTGTTCTCTTCATTATTTCCCTTAACTGTTTTCCACCCTATTCCTCTTTGCCTCAGCATGTCAGCTTTATTATTTCTATCTATTGTTTGTTGCCAGTGTAATTCCTCTTTCTGTCTTTCGATTTTACTGGCTTCCACACAGACTAAAATCTTGCGGCGTGTCGCTCAGTAAATTGGGCTAAATGGCTAATATCTTCCATCTATTCTTTGGTGATCTTGCTCTCTTCCTCCATCTTTCCGTCCCTCTGTGCACCTGGTGGTTTCACAGTAGTTGCTGTGGCTTCATCCTGCTCCTCTCATTTATCACTCCGGCTCTCCTGCATCTTTCCGCTCATCCTCTCCGCACACATTTATCTTCCCTTTTTACAGTGCTTCTCCTTTAACACAATCCATCAGCTCGCAGGACGTCTTTTTACGTAACATTCACGACCCCTGTTGCATGACGAAGGGCCCGTGTATGTCATTAAGCATCTGTGAGGGTGTACGTGTCGTGTTTTTCATAATCTCCAGCGGAGCGGCGATACGTTCACTGCTTAACTATCATGTGCACCGGCAGCAGGGAAAGAACACCAGTCCCTCCTTTAATCTCTTATTTTATGCATATTCATGGATAGTTAAAGATAATACAAGATTAAATATAGAGTTAAATGTTTATTTTCTGATATGGCTGAGATTTAAGCAAAATGTAAGAGAATTAGAAAGTTTGCTGAAAAAAACAGCAACCTTTTAAAGGGAGTGTCAAAGGTTCAAAGTAAGTTCTGGTTTAAGTTATGCAGCATCAGGGTTTTTCATTTTACACATTATATTTAGAATAATAAAACTTGATATAATATCATATATTCTTTATATAACCTTCATAGATAATACTATAAAATTATTATTTAAGAAATGTAAAAATAAATGATAAAAAAATAACTTCCTACAAATGATGATAAGGAGAATATATATATATATATATGTTACCGGCAATGTGTGAAATGCCGGCATTCTATAGAATGCCTAGGCAATGTATAAAATGCCCGCTGGTTTCAGGCAAAGTGTGAAATGATCGCCGCTTCACACATTGCCTAGGCATTCTATAGAATGCCGAG
>JAUCNO010000318.1:2313723-2329619 GCA_032353835.1 Enteromius viviparus | reverse complement strand
TTAAATTTATTTGGGGATTTTTCTTATTTGCTTTTTTTTTTTTTTTTTTTTTTTTTTAACAGGATCTGGCAACAGAAAATGCAGAAGATAACACAACTGTTATTTTTTTCAATATGTCATTGAAAGCTAGTTCACATTTTATTTGTTACTGTAATTAATTAATTTGCTTGTACAATGTAGTTGTCATTCCTGTAAATTACTGTAAATTGAGTGTTGCCACGTGCACATTGTAGCTCAACTCAGCTGTCAGTTTACATTTGCTTTGTACATTTTGCTTTGTACACACACAGTTCAATAATTTGCAATTGACAACCACATTCTACAACAACATGAATTTAAATTCAGGTAAAAATTTAGCATTTACATAAATTCTGTGCTGAGTGCATGGAACCAAACTTTACAACTAACATTTAATGATGGAGTAAATTAAGTAAATATTGTAGTGGAAAAAATCACAAGGTACATCTGGACTCATTAAGTGTTTCCAGATCTTATTAAAAACAGCAACAGGAGCCAACAGGAATCAAGCCCAACCCCAAAGATGCTTAATAAATATTGCTTGTAATAAATGGACATGGCAACATGTCGAGAGTGCACTCTGCAAAGCAACCTTCCGAACATGAAGAAAACATGACAGATCTGTCAAAGGTGGTTTAGTTAAAAACGGTGTAATATTACTGCACTCAAAAATAGTAGACGTCAAATGTGCAAGACTGCAAAACATTGCTGTGGTTACAACAGTCTCAGTCACTGCAATTTTTTAAAATAAGTTTTGTTAAATATGTAACCCCCATAAGAAGCTCTTATAGTAATCTGATTCTAATAATTGCAATTGTACACATCGCGCAGTTTGCCACACAGATTTTAATAGGTGGTTTTAATAAATCAGGTGTGCTAAAGATGTTCGACTGGTATTTGTGAGTCCAGGTGTGAAGTAAATTAATATTCATTAGATAAAGTAATATTTCCCATAGAATTTTCTTTTAAGTTGCAGAATTTATCCATACACAAAAGAAAGCTCTGTCTATAGGCTCTGCCTCGGTAGGTTTGTGTCAAACCATTCGTAAGTATGGCTGTTTGATGAAGAGAAAGATATAAAATGTAGTAGAAATAATAAACTTATAGAGGCAGAGGACTCTTATTATGTTTTATGTTTTAATGTTTAGCTGACCAATCAGTGAAGAGGGGCGTTTCACTCTGCCCAAGTGTAGAGATCCAACATTCAAGCGGTTTACTCGTTTTCTGTCCCTTAACGAAAAAAAAAAATCCCCCCCAAAAAAAAACGGATTCTTGTTTTTTCGTTTTGTTGGAACAAATGAAAAACTAAAAATTATCTGGTTTTTTTTTTTTTCGGTTTCCATTTTTTAGTTTTATTATAAATACATGTGTATCATTCTTTTATCATTTGTAAGTGAATTTAGAAATGCAGTAAAAAGTAACTTTGTTAGCAATTTATAGGAAATTACTGTTGTGTGACAAAATGTGCCTGTTTCTGTGCAGACCAGGTTGGGTTCCACCCAATGGAACTTTGCTCCTTGTGAATTGGAACCGCTAATCTGAGCTCAGCAACGTGAACTGAATGGACAGAACGTGTGATCCCTAATTCATCAATCGATACATACGTTAATTGTGTTGTAATTTATTTATGTTCAAATAATACAAGTTATCTTCTTATTGTATGCAAATATTTAGTGTTTTGATTTCAAAGTTTTCTGAGGTTAATTGTGCAACTGGGGTTACAAACCATTGTAGAATTCATGCTCAACCGAACCTAGTGTGTAGTCACCTCTAAAGGGTTACACATACAGTGCACACACAAAACAGAAATTGTGTGCATTTTCTCCAGGATTGTAATGCAGCTGTTACTCCTAACACATTGCAGTGTGTATTTGGCCTGTGTGTACAGAACAGTCATTTAGCTGTGTACATGGCCACTATCTACTAGCTTGACGAAATGTAAAAGTGTCACTTATTTGGTGACAATAAAGCCAACTAAATAAGTTAACAACCAGGAGATTGAGCTCAATTGCGTCAATTGCTTTCATATCTGGGGTCTCTGAGACCTTAAACATAAGTTAAAGATAAACTGTCAGTTATGGAGTGAGTGGTTAGTCGCTGCAGAGACTTATTAAACATCTACTGTAAAACTGAGTTTTCTTCAAAAAATTAATTTTCATGTTCACTGATCGGTTCCCACTTGACTTTGCTTTTTAAGTGCATTTAAAAATATATATATAATAATGTTGCTTGACTTTTTTAAAATACTTAAGAATATGTTATGCTAGTTTTAACAGATTCCTTAATTATAGTTAAGGAGACAAAAATGTAACTAACATATACAAAACAAACATTGTCCATGAAATGAAATAGCAACAACTAACATCATCTTTTTCATACTGAAGCTAAATATTATTATAAGCCTGAAAGATCAAACTTAATTAAAAATATGAAATTATAATAGCCTTGGCTCAATGGCTCTTGCACGGTGAGATGACGAGAGGCAGGTATTATGGAGGAATGTTATAGATTTGAGGCTATTCAGAGCACAGATTCTCAAGGTCTTTATTCTGCAGTCATCAGCAGTCAGCGTGACACCGTTAACTTTTGCATAGGTCATTCATAATTCTCTCTGCCACAAACAGGAAGCTAGATTAGTATCACAGTCACCTCCATACCGCGGTAATGGGGAAAATCATCAATCAAGTGTTGTACGGCTGCTGTTAGCCTGTTTGTCTATGCAGTCCGTGGCATATACAGTAGCATATACATATAACACAGCATGTCACCTGTCTAAACTAAAGTAATTCCCATCAAAAATGTAGATGTGTCAGTTTCTTCATCGGATTTGGAGAAATTTTGCATTATGTCACTTTCTCACCATTACATCCTCTGCAGTGAATTGGTGGCATCAGAATGAGAGTCCAAACAACTGATTAAAGCATTACAATAATACACAGGAAATGCACACCACTACACTACGTCAATATGTTGTGAAACGTGAAAAGCAGCAAGTTTGTAAGAAACAATTCTAACATTAAGGTGTTGTTAACTTTAAACATATTTGTTTAGGAACTCTTTTTGTGTTTAAATGTGCTTGATCTTTCTTAATTTTTAACTAGAGAAAGCAATAGAGGACTCTTTTTAGCCAGAAACAACAGTAATGCCTTGATGATTAAGAATGTGTTTCTTACAAATGTGCAGCTTTCGGCTTAACAGGACATCAATTTATGGACTGGAGTGGAGTGGTGTGGATTACTTCTGGATCATGGTCATGTTTTTATCAGCTGTTTGGACTTATTCTGATGGCACGAATTTACTGCAGAGAATCCACTGGTTATCTATTACTGGTTACCACCAACTTATCTATATCTCGGAGTTAATACAGGTTTGAGGTTTTTTATTTGTAAATGCAGCTGGATAATGAGTAAAATAATTAACATTAAAAACATAATGAAATGAATAATATACTACAATTCCATATACATTACAGTATGAATAAGAAAGAACATGACACTTTTTCCAGTTTAGAAAACCATTAATGCTCCATTGGGTGCTTTCTCTTCTTTTCTTTCTCTCTTTCCCTCATTTGCTCACCCTCTTTTTGGCTCACTTTGATGAAGCCTCATCAAAGCTGAAAACGATTCGTCTTTCTAAATTAGATTAAGCACACTTCACCATGCACACTTCATACGAGACGTGCCCTTTTCCCGACAGCACACGTCTGAGAAAGAACACAGTTAACAGGAGAGAGTTTTAAGTGCTATGCGTCAGATCAAACGGCGGCAGGAAGTGTGATTAAGCCCAGCAGGAAGCAGCAGGCATAGATCATGTGAACGCTGCCCTTTCCTGTGCTCACACAGGCATGTGTGTATTAATGGCCTCTGCTTGAATTTAGACGCCCGGAAGAAAGGGCGCACATGTAACCGCATATCTTCTCTGGCCTAAGTGAAAGATCCATCAGATGCACAATGGATTTCTCACCGTCTCTGCCCTTTCTGTGGTCAAGAGGATGGAAGAGGTGAGGGATGGATGAACAAAGAATAATGATAAACTTGTGGAGGAAGCTCTTGAAACATCCTAAAGGATAATGTGCCTGGGTGAATCTCACAAAGACACATCCAGCTCGTACTTCACCCGGAGTCGAAGAAAAGAAAGGTTTGTTTTAAGATTTTTTGTGCTGTGACAAATATATAGCGTATCTGTTTGCAAACTGTCATTTTCATTAGATTTTTCAATTTTTTTTGTTTTTTAACAAAAAATAATGGCCCTGTTATTATAAATACTATGTCTAGCAAGGTTATATACTTAAAAAAAATTGCGTTAATCACAGTCATGGACTGTGCCTTATCATGTTTAATTTCAAATATTAGGATTTACCTGTAAATGTGTTGAAATAAAGAGATGGATGACAAACTAGTTTAAAGAAACATAACTTTTCACACCTCCACAGGGTAACTTATGAGACGTTATTCATCGTGGTATATAAGACAACTTATAAGATTAATAGAACACTTTTAGAACACTAATAACTTTGTGTGGAATTTGGTAATTTACTGTTAAATTATGCTAGTGACATGCCACAGCCATATCACCCTGCAGCCCAAGCCTGGTTGCCCACTGAAGCCAAGCAGGGCTGAGTCTGGCCAGTACCTGGATGGGTTCCTGGGAAACTAGGTTGCTGTTGGTAGAGGTGTTAGAGAGGCCAGCAGTGGTCACCCCCTGTGCTCACCCTGTGGTCTGTGTGGGTCTTAATGTCCCAGTATAGATGGAGACACTATACTGTCAACAGTGTACCGCCTTTCAGATGAGATGTTAAACTGAGGTCCTCACTCTTTATTAAAATTAAAATGAGATGACACTCATTGTAAAGAGTAGGGGTATAACCCCCGTTGTCAAGTTGTCTGTCATGGCCCTTCCAATAATTCCCATCCATTGATTGGCTGTATCTCTCTCTCCTCTCCACCTGTAGCTGGTGTGTGGTGTGCGCACTGGCGCCGTTGTCCTGTGGATACTGCACACTGGTGGTGGTTGAGGAGAGACCCCCCTCCCCCTCACGATTGTAAAGTGCTTTGGGTATATGGCAATACATAAAAAAGCACTATATAAATAATTCATTTATAGCCTTTTTGTATCACTGTACGAATTCATTTTAGATGTAACATTCATTATTGTGAAAATATCCAAATCTTAAGAGAATCACATACAAACTAGGGGTGTAACGGTTTACAAAAATCATGGTTCGGTTCATGTTTTTGATACAGCAAAAATAAAATAAAAAGATAATTTTTTTGTTTTTTTTTCCACTTTTTTATTTATTAAAACTAACATAAAAGTATGATCTTATTTTTTTTTTTTTCCCTTTTCTTTTACTTTGAACAACAATGGAGCTATGCTTCAAATATATTCTGGGGTTCTTAGCAGCAAATAAAACAAAACCTCTTTTACAACCAAAACCAAATGCTCCTTATAAAAAGATGAAATGTAATATTGTAGTAGATATAAACTAATAGAAAGAAAAGAACAATTTTGTTTTCAAATCCGCACGAACTGCAAATCCGATTCAATCATTTTTTAAGGTTGCTTTTTTTTTTAAGTTCAGAAAGATGAGAGTGTCCTCATTTTCTTCAGACAGCACAGATTGTGTCTTCAACACATGGGCCACTGCTGTGCTTCAGCTAAAGAAGGTCACAATCTTTCTGTTCTTTGCTAGGAGTGCTCAAAAACATTTAGCATTTTCTTAAATCCCACATTAAAATCTGTGGCTATAATGTACCGGTCTCTGTTACCTATCGATTGTTCAAACCTGTTCAAACCTGTTGGAAATGCCTGCCTGAATGCCGCGAGGATAGTTTTAATGTGTGTGTTTCTAGTTTTCGTCTGTTTGGGGGTGGAAGGGGCAGTCAGCACATTGCCTGTCCTGTCGTGCGCTGCCTTGTTGAGCGTAGCACTAAAAACATTATATTTTATACACTTTTTTTTTTCTTTTCCCAATATAAAAGTATTAGTCTGAATCATTCGGTTTTTAATACGTACTGCACTGAAAGCCTCGTACTGAACGGTTCAATAAGAATACGCGGATCGTTTTACCCTTAATACAGACTAATTTTTTATTTGTCTTTATACATTCTGTGTGGCCATGGTACATCATAAAAGTAACCTTTCACGCTGTGATAACGGCAAGAAGTTCGGTCCAAACTTTATCAAATGATTAATATATATATTAATTAACATTTTTTTTTCTTTGTCCACAGTTAAGTATGCTAGACAGCACTACTAACTTTGACAGTCATGCATAAAGACACAATGGAAAAAATTAAAAAATACAACATCAGGGTATTATATTAAACATATGCCTTTGTGCATTTTATGTGCAATTGTTTTGTCATTAGCAATTTAAAGTGCCCCTATTATGGATTTCTGAAAAAGATTTTTCATGCAGTGTGTAACACAGCTTTAAGTAAATGAAAACATCCTGCAAAGTTTTAAATCTGAAAGTGCACTGTATAAAGTTGTCTTTCAAAAGAAAGTCTACTCTAAATCATCGAAATTAGTCGTTTTTAAAACAAGCCCCAAGCCATTTCATGTGTTTTTTGACCTTGTATGCATGTCAACCGGTTGTTTGGGACTCCCAAAACCAAAAATAGAACCTATAAAAGGGACACTTTAAATGATAAACCACTTGACTATGCAGACATGCCCATAAATGAAAACCACTTACTTTGTGATTCAGCGGATATGATTAGAATAATATCCAAAGCTGTCAAGCTCTGAAAAGGACAAATAAGTTCCATAAAAATCTCTTTCTTAGGAGTAAGACCAGGTCATGTTTTTGACAGGTTTCTAGAGAAGAAAAAAAAAGCATGCGCGCACGCACACACACACACACATTGTCCTTTTTCAGAGCTGTGCGGTCAGAGAAAAGTGTAGGAGCTCATGGAAAGAGAGAGACTTTGGGTAAGAAGGTAATACAAAGAGAGTGCAACATCCATCATACTCAGGTGAGCAGCTAGTGAGATGGAGAGAGAGGGAAGAAGAAGAGACTAGAATAAAGCCACAAAAGCCCAGCAGGACCCTCAGCTCACACACTTCTCAAATACCCATGCTTTTATCTGTTCAGTTTACTTGTGGAGCTTACCATGGGAGAGTCGTTTCCATTGCTCTATTTTTTACTGTCATTACTTGACTCTCGATGGCTTTCTTCCGCTTCTCTCTGAGGCTTGGAGGACATGTGTTCGATGGAACAGAAACCTCCTTTCAAGTCCCAGCCACCTAAAGCTGAAAAAACATTACAATAACATGAAAGCAATTACTCGACTATTTGTTTTTACTGTTTTTTTTTTTTTTTTGTTGTTGTTTTTTTTTACTTCTACTTCTGCTTTTTTTTACTTCTACTTCTGGTCTGTAGAGTTGTCTGCCTGTGGACAATGTTTTGATGGGAACAGATGGCTAGAATTTGGGCTTGAATGTGAACCCAAAAAGAAAACACGAACCTTAACAGTCCACAATGTAGTAACACAAACAGCTCTAGCTACACTTTACAGATCCACGTTTGCATAAATAATAGCATTTGTAGCTTGCATGAGCTTTTATGATATTAGACCAGGCGATGTTGGATGGTCCGCTAAAGAATTCAGAGAAATGTTAAAAAAGATGCATATTTGCATACTAAAATTTACATAAGAATGTTTTTTTTTTTTATTATTATTGTAAAAGGCACATCACAAATATATCTGAATTAAGGTTTGTATGTGTAATATTACTCAAATAGAGGGTTAAAATAAATATTTGCATAACAAAAAAGTGAACATTTTCCAATAAGATTTTTTTATTATGATATTTTAGATCTTATTAATGATTGTAAAAATTTTAATGATGAATAATGTTTGTGAAAATCTCATATGCTTGCATTTGATCAAAAACACAATAAAAACTGTACATCTACAATTTACAATCTACAATTTAAAACCAAGTATTAAAATATAGTATTCTATTTATATATAATTTTAATTTATGCCTGTAATTGCAAATCTAAATTTTGATAATCATTACTCAAGTCTTCACAGTCACTTCATAAGTCCTTTAAAAATATTTTTCATGTTTTGATTTTGTGGTCATGAAAAGTTTTATTTTAATAAGTATTAACATTATTATCAGTTATGCTTCTTGATATTAAGAGTTTATACTTTACAAAAACCACTTTATGCATTCCAAAACCACTCAAAAACACAGCTGAATCTCAGTGTTGAATCTCCTGAATCTCTATTTTGGACAGAATCACTGTCTTGAATCCCAACTGTGACATGTGACCTTCCTGTGATGTGGCCACAACATGCTAGTCTCTCTCCTCATTGGTGATGGCACGCTTGTGCGGATCCTATTAGCTCCAGCAGTAAATCAATTTGAGTGTGAATCTGGGGAGAGAACAGCAGCCGAGTGAAGGGGAGGACGCCGGCGTGCATGTTTATGTGGTTGTGGATGCAGATAAGACAGCGGGCAGCGTATCAAACCCAGTGTGTGTGAAGAGGCTCAATGTGTCTGGAAGGTGAATACAGCTCACCCTCTCTGGAAGAGAATTACCTCCGCTGTGGGGGGTGGAGCACTTCTGGTGCGTCGACCCATTGCTCAGAGGTCACATGTTCATAGCTCAGGACATGTAATGGAGTTCTAGCTTATGATGAACTTATGAGACCTGGAAAAAAAGATTATCAATTAGATTGTACAAGCAAAAGTCACCTTGATGGCATTAAAATGGTGGGATTGGTTGCCAGGACACTGCAAGTTGGTAGATAATATATTCTGAAATATTTTAAGCACTGCTGTGTACAAGCTACAGAATTCTGGATGTGTGTATATAGGCTATATATATATACCCCCAATATATATATATATATATATATATATATATATATATTTACCCCCAATTGAGCTTCAAAGAAAAGGCCAATGAACATTGTCGTGCACAGATTGCATTCAGGCTGCAGTGCCCCTGCAGGCTTTTGCTTCTGAGCCCTTACCGCTTCCTGAGCTGGAGACCACCTCGGCTTTCGAAGAAGTTGGGGAGGAGATTGAAAAAGAGTTCCTGCAAGTTCATGCTGTCTCGTCTGACAGCGTTCCCTGGTGGCCTCTTTCAAGGCTGGCTGTACCAGCTTTTTGCATTCCAGCGAGCAAAGACCCACTGAGTGCACAGAGTTGCCGCAAAAGGTCTTCTCTGGGCAATCTGGGAGAAAAAGAGCAATTTTCCCATGGTTTGGAAAGGTGTTCTCCGGAATAACAATAAATAATTTAAATATCTTCCTACTATTTTTCACATTCCTGGTAATCCGTGCTCGGGATCCATGCTCTTTTCTCAGGGTTCCCCTGGAAAGGCTTGAGTAGCTCTGACTGTGCTCCTACTGGGTCTCCTACACCCAGTAGGTTGTGACTGCAAATCTCAATATTCCACATTCAGCCAGAAGACTGTGTTTCCCTTCAATTATATCCATAATCTTATGGATATGTAAAGTCTCCGTTCCCTCCTTCAGGGAACGTGGGTTACCTTCGTAACCTAGATGTTATTTCAGCTACTTATAACATAATATTGGCCAACATATAATTGTTTTTGTAGGCCTGCTACTCCCCAACGCCAGCGATCTAGGTCCCCACCACCAACCAGTCGGAAAGCAAACAATCTGCTCGCTCCGCCATGCCCTAACAGCTGCCCGGAGTCGGCTACTCCCGAAAGGCCAGTAAAGCAGAGCTGTGCAAACTGCTCTATGCAAGGCAGTCTAACGCCGCCCCTCCAAGCTCCCCACCAGCCAAGCAAAAAGCCTCCAGGAAGAGTAACCATCCTACTCACCTCACGCCAGCTCCCTCCGGCCAGCCCAGTCTCAGCAAAGCTGCAGCGCCCGTCTGCCAAGCTGTTAACCCTGGACAATTGGACTGCATTATTCCTCTTTTGGCCCCCTCTGCTTTTCTCCCTCCTCAGTCTTCCTTGCCTTTTTCTTCCCGTGCTACAACCTCTGCTAATCCTCCCGCTACAGCCTCCGTTAACTCCACCCCTACCTTCTTTCCTTCTTCTTCGTTCCCTTCCCGTTCCCCCTTCACTCTCTCTACCGTTTTTTCCCATAGTAGGCAGGACTCAAAGTTGATATGTACTGTGTTCAATAAACAAGCAAAAAAGTATTTATCGACTCCTGTCAACTTTACTCAGTTATCAGCCGAACTGTCTCTTTTCCCTGACCCTAATTTCTCACACTATCTGCTTTCAGGTCTGATGAACAGTTTTCATCCAGGAGTGTGCAGCCTCCCCTCTCAGTTCCTAACTTGCCGTAATCTGCAGTCAGCCACTTCAGAGCCTGACGCAGTCGAGCTCCTAATAAAAAAAAATTAGAAGCTAATTTCATGATGGGCCCCTTCCCCTCCCCTCCTTTCAGCACCTATCGGGTCAGCCCAATGGGGATTGCTACCCAGAAAGAAGCGGTTAATCATTGATCTTTCTGCACCCCATAATTCTCCCATCCCCTGTATAAACAGCCTCATTTCATTCATGGACTCTCATTCAGTACTTATTTCTCCGCCTACCTTGTATGTTGCCTCGGTGTTCGATTCATGTCTCCGCCCATCTCTTCAGTTGTCATGGTGTTTCATTGTTGGCTCCACCCATTGACCTAGTTTCATGTGTATAAATCCCCAGATGTGTTTGTGTGTCTTGGTTCATTGTGTGTTATAGATCATTACATCATCACCCGGTTTCTGTATTTCATTTGTGTTCCTGTATTCAGTCTGATTCATCTTACCCTATAAACTCTGTTTGCCGGTATTTGACCCTTGCCTGGTTTATGTTTATGCTACTGTCTTTGCCTTTTCTGATTCTGTTTGCCGGTGCTCCACCTTTGCTTGCTTTGACTCTGAGTTTTAATAAACAGCTTGCTTTTGAAACCGAATTTCTCATCTACTGAATTGTGACAATACCAAAATAACATTTTTATATTATGGTGTTTATTTTCTTTTAGTTTTTTTTAGTTTTTTATTTTCTTTTAGTTTCAGAAATAACACTGAAATTATTAGCTTCTTATTTTGAGGAAAACAGTTTAAATTTACTGTAATCTCTACTTAATTTCACTACCAGATAAAATATTTACCTGAGATAATAAATAGATCTTAGTTAGCTTTTTCTGGCTCTTAATGAACCCATAGAAATGTGCATCTATTTCTATCGCTTTCTATAATCTATTACCACTTTAAACAATCAATGCCTTGTCTCTTACACATCAAGATAACTCCTAACTCATCCAAGAAACTCCTGTTTCTTTCTCTGCCTCTCTCTCCTGAAATCTTGCTGCTACTTATTTCATCATTTCTTCCTTAGCTGTGGTCCCCTTGTGTCACATAAACGTCTTTCCTCTGACACCATTGGAGTTCATTTCACCCCTGACCACGAGCAGATATGTTCATATGAGTTTTGCCCCTCTTTCCTTCTGTCTGGAGTTCCCCGTAAGCTCTCGCTGTTGTGTCGCACACGGGAGGCACATTTAGCCAGCTTGAGCGAGAGTCTACCACAGCACCTGACTGGTTGTTAGGGAATGTAATGAGAAATGCCAGCGTTCACCAGAAAGATGGAGTGCAGCAGCTTGTGCCTGTGAGGTTGGTCTGTTACGACCCAGTTTATGGTGGTACGGCTGATGGCAGCTTAGTCACACCACCACAGAGGGGCTTCCTGGTGCTACTGTACAGATTTATTACTCTCACACCTTAAAAAAATAAGAAAGAACAGAACACAATGCATGATGTATCACTTCTCTGGTCTTTTAAATAGAACGGTTAACATGAAGCTGCACTCGCAACCCATTATTGATGTGATGTACTTCAGAGTGAAACATCTACATGATTGTATCCACTGAAAAATCAATTGGATCTTGAATAGTAAATGTCCCAATGTGAGGGAGATGTTTGAATGGGAAAGGCTGGAAAAAAGATAGGCTGGTGATGTCGGCCACAGAAAAAGTATAGTTGTATAGGCATATCAAATTGTATTTTAAAGAAAGCATACCAAAATTTTTCTTAAGAATAATGTGCTGTTGATTAGTTAAAATATGATGTAAATTTGGTCAATTTGAATTTCATGTTGACTTGTCTGTATATGTCACCAAAAAAAAAAATAATAATAATTTCATTTAAATTAATTTAATCTAAAATAAATCTATTTATTCATGAGTATATATATATATATGTGTGTGAACATTTTGCTGGAGTAACGAAAATAAGTGTAACAACGACCTCTGTGGCTCTCTCCGACCGTCATCAGCGGGAACCATCTCCCGAGTACTGAGTTTCCGCCAGGACCCATTTCCTTGAAACACCTCATCACTTCCGCGCCAGGTGTTGTCACTTTCAAGGACTATAAAAGGACTATGCCTGTAACTAGCAACTCGCGAAGTTTTGTTTTGCCTTGGCAGCATCTCTGAGCGTTTATATTGAATTATTGTCTTACCTGTTACTGACCTTGTTTGTTCACCGATCTCTGATTCTCTGCCGAATACCTCGACCTTTTGCCTGGACCCCGACTACTGATTGTAAGCCTGTTTTCTCTGAACCTCTGCCTGTATACTGACCTTGCTTTTGCCCTTGTCTCCATTGCTCTGTTTGTTCCTCCTGACCCTTGCCTGTACGACATTGTATCAAAAAAACCGCAAATGGATCTCAATCTGTCTGACTCCGAGCCTCAAGTGTCACAATAAGAAAGAAAGAAAGCATATGTATCTAAATATATTTGTTGTATTTAGGTTTAATCTTTGGTCAGATCAATCTTCTGCTATTTAAACAGCAGTATTGAGCTACAATACCAATAAGAGAGAAAGCAACATCAATCAATCGATTGATCTATAAAATAGTGAAGCCCAAATAATATAAAATAAAAATCAAAACATATCTATTTATTTAAAAACAATAAATTAAGGGAAAAACTAACTGTACAAAGTAAACCATTAGGTTCTAAATACAGTATATTTGTTGCCTTTAAATCTAATCTTTGTCAGATCTTCTGTTATTAAAACACTGACTGCAGATGTTGAGCTCCATAAGAGAGAAAGCTACATCCAGGCATGGAGACAACATTCACCCTTCAGGTCCAGAAGGGCATGTTCAATTACAGAAAGTACTTCAAACCAGACAGGGAGTGTACAGAGAACAAGAACACAGGGATCATGAGAAGACACATTGACATTAAAGGTCAAAATACCATTGGATGGACAAAGAAAGAGAGACACAGATAGTGAGACTGTGTGTGACTTTCAGAGTGAACCGTACCTAGAAGAAGTCATGCAATATAATATAGATTAACTAAATAGCAACATTTGAAGTCAACATGCAATCAAAACCATCCCTATTTACTGATACAGTGGTCGCCAAATTTATTAGAACACTATTTCATCAGTTAAAAATGGTTTTAAGTCAGTTATTTCTGTCTTTTGCTCTTGAGTGTCAGTAGGAAATATTAGTGCACAATTATAAACATTAATTTTGGCATTAACTGTAATAATACAGGGAGATTAATTTGGTTTAATTATTTCACCTGACTTAACTAGCTTTAATTAATTGTAACACTTTATTTTAAATTGTCCATAATACAGAGTAATTACTTACTGCCTTTGTACTAACAGAAAATTAAATGTACTTATCATGCAACTAAGTTATGGAACCGTTTGTACTTATAGTTTGTAATTATGCAGATGTAATAGACTGCTACTGTTACAAATGTGTTATAGATCGAGTCTGTTTACACAGCTGCTTATGTAACCAAAAGATTGTCACATAAGTGTTGCAGACTTTATACAACATAATTATAAATTCAAGTACACAAACATAAGCTACTTAAAATAAAGTGTATCAAGACTGAACTAAAGTGTACTTCCTGTGTATCTATACTGTACACCTTATCTAGCTGCAACTTAGTTTGATTTAACCCATTAGAACACAGCTTAAATACATGTAATACCTTTCTAATCACATCACAATTACAGATTATCACACAGGCATAAGCTATTTAAAATAAAGGGTGCCAAGATTGTACTTATATGTAAGTACTGTAGCTGTGTAACAGAATCGGTCTGTAACATGTAACAGTAGCTGCGTGTTACATTTACATAATTACGAACTGTAATTATAAACCATTCCATAATTTGGTTAATTGATCTATCTATCTATCTATCTATCTATCTATCTATCTATCTATCTATCTATCTATCTATCTATCTATGTGTTACAGTACATATACTACCGTATTTTATATTTATGCCTGTGTTTATCAATGAAGACACATGAGCTGAAGTTTTGATGCTTTCACCCGAACATACACACTGCTCTGAAGTCATTTATACAGCCATATGTAATTCAAAGATATTTTCCTTTCAACCCGTTTCAATTGTGTTTAACTCAGTTTGTAGTCTCAGTTTGAAAGTAACTGTTCATCTCTTTCTGACACACACAGAGAAGTACATGCCATCGACGCTCCATCTGCATCATTCCCTCGCAGCAAAGGCGAGACTCACTTGTTCTCTCATTCTGTCTTTTTAAAGTCTCTTTTTACAGAGTGGCCTTTGGAGGTGGCAAAAACCCATTTGTTTAGGATCTAATCTGTTTTGCCGCTCGCCGGAAAACAAAGGAATCATTAGAAGACTTTTCCGAACGCAGAAGTGTTTGTTTCCCAAGCATTCTGTAATTCGATTCAACTCCTCAAATAGAGCATGTAATTCATTTAGGGGGAAAACATTGTCCAATTGCTACGGTAAGCCGGTGTGGCAGTGCTTTTGCGTAAACAGAGAGGAAACAGCAGCTTCGCCCGGATCACAGTATTCTCTAATCCGCTCTCTTTCATCCACGCAGGATAATTACCACGCTGAAAGGGACTTCTCTTCACGTTATTTTAAATAATGAGCCACACAATGGCTCAGGGAGAAGCTTTTCTTCGGGGAAACAGCCCAGATATGCCTGCTGAGGTTTCATAAGCAGTCTTCCGTCTCCAGATGAGAACACAGCAGCATGTCTGATCACTGAGAGCTATTACACAAGCAAGAAGGCTTTACTACTCTTCAGAATGAGCTTGTGTGTGGGAGGATGTGTTCACGGCACCGTAAAAACACACTGCGGCCCTTTAATAGCCTTTAAAGGTGTAATTGTAAGTCAAGCATTGCTGCTATTAATGTTCATATTTGGGGTTATGATTTTGAGCAAATGGTATGGTAAAAAAAAAATATATGGTTAAGGAACACAACATTTTCAACACCTATAATAAAAACAGATTTTTTTGAGTGGCAAATTAGAGTGATTTCTGAAAAATCATGTGACACTGAAGACTGGAGAAATAATGCTGAAATTCAGGAATATATGTTTTTAAATATATTTAAATAGAAAATGTTTAAGTTATTATCTCACAACACAAATGCAGCTGTCACAATCAGGAAGCGAGCAGACCTGCAGGTTCATTTGCAGGCTGTTTATTGAGTGACACAGAGCAGAATCAGATAGGCTTAAAGGGTCGTAACAATTGGTTACTAATTTTCGGGCGCCAGACAAATATCTACTTGTCACAAATTTTTGACAATGATCCTGGATAGCTCCACCACACAATACCACCGTTACAAGGGAAAAGACAAAAATATCCACTCTGGGCATCAAAATTCTTGCCCGACGTAATTATAATGCTAATTCTCTTCAAATTAATATAGCCACTTGATCTATAGGATCCTTCAAAAAAAGGACAAGCCATTCTCGTAACTTTCTTCTCTGTTTGTGTCTGAAATGTGGGCATTGAATGACTAAGGCTAAGGTGAGAAATACCACTTCATCTTTAAAACAGGGGAGGAGACTGACAGAAACTCAGAGTTTAGAGAATAAAACCTGCTCCCGACCAGGGGAGCGTT